>BPTQ01000009.1:243174544-243198718 GCA_019973895.1 Chrysanthemum seticuspe
TCCATTTCTCAGTTTAAGCCAAGTGCTTATTTTCTTTTTAGTAGCTTATCAGTATGTGTTTTTGTGTTTTCTAGCTTCATTTGAGTTTCTCTAGCTTATTTGCATCTTAATCTACCTTTGTTTTCAGTTTACAAGCTTATTTGAGCTTAATTCATCAAAATAAGCCCATAAGCTCAACTGTTGAACTTTTTAGCTTGCATATAGATTATTTTTAGTTTGTAAAATTTTTGTGTTTATTAAAGTTTCACATTATCAGTAGTTAAGTAGTTTTCAAAAAGAAAAACCAGAAAAACATCATTTTTAAAATAGTGATAGCATTTATTTAATAGAATTAAGCTTTTTGATTTTTCTTTTTAGCTTATTATTAAGCAAATCTAGTTTTTATATTTTTTTTAGTTTTCTGTCAACTTAAGTTATTTTTAGCAAAAGTTTCATAATTTTCCTAATCTGTTTAGTATTTATTAGAATTTTTAATAGTTAAAAGTCGTAAATAATTAGTAATAAATAATTAAAAAGCATAAAAAATATCTTTTCGGTTTTAAAATTAGTTTTATCATATTCTAGATTTTTCTAAGTTAAAATTTCATTTTTCCAGGTTTATTTTATATTTTCTAGTATTTAAGTGTATTTTAAATAGTAATTAATTAGTAATAAATATATAAAAAGTGTAAAAAAATATATTTTCAATTTTAAAATAAGTTTTATAATATTTTAGATTTTTCCAAATCATAATTTCATTTTTCTAGCTTTATTTTGTATTTTCTTTTATTTTAGAGTATTATTAAATAGTTTAAAATAGTTTTTAATTAATAATAATTAAATAAATAGTTGTAAAAATAATTTTATTTTTCTAATAATTTTCTTTTATTTTTAGGATTCCAAAAATGTCATTTTCATATTTTTAGGTCTTTTATTTCTTAGATCTCATTTTTACTTTTGTACGTTTACGTAGTTTTTAAACGTACGTATTTACGTTTGTTTTATCTGATTGTTGTGCTTTCCAATTCTGTATCCATTCCATTCCAATCAATCAGTAGTGTAGTTATCAATCCAAATCCTTAGTGATCATTCTATCGTCTGAAAGTTTTTAAAACACCATTGAGTCTCCGTGGGACTTAACGACCCGGGAATCCCCTGTATTCTCCTGATCTTCATTGCATTTGGTTCCAGGCTGTTTTAAGTTTGTTACGGTTGGCCATTCACAAGTGGTCAGCTTGTGTGATTAAACTTGACGGTTTGGACCGAATCAAATTTAGGCGCCGCTGCCGGGGAGGCTTTAGCGTGTGTTAAACCTTTTTCAGACCCATTCTTGCACATATACCATCTTTTGTAAACAGTTTTCTTTTGTAAAGTTATCAGAAAATCAAAAAGTTCATTAACACTTTTCCTAAAGTGTTAACAAACCCAAAAAAACAATCGTAACGTTTTCTATCTTGTATTTTCTTTGAGGTGATTCTTAAAGAGATACGATTTGGTTAAACGAGACGATACCAAAAATATTGTCCAAAAGTTTTTCAACCATCAGCACAAATCTATACCTACGTCTTTTCAGTGGTACTTAATATATACATAAAAATCAACCACCGCAAATCAAGGCAGTACACCTACTAACTGGGGGTGTGACCATAATAAGTTCCCGAACAACAGATTTAAAACTTGCCTTTGTGTCCTTGTGATTTGGTGTACCTTTTTCAAAGAAGCCATTTCATTTGTGATTATTGGTTAAGTTCACTTGTCGTTTTGCCTCGCATTTGTTTTGAAAACTGATTTTTATACTTAGTGCATGCGCACTCGTTCTTCCAGTTCTACAAGTCCACTTTCTGATCTTGCAAATATTCCTCGTAGACGTAGAGGACGTTCTGCTCCTTCAGCCGTGACTGAGGAACGTCTACCACCACCACCACCTGTCGTAATGGCAGAAGATAAGCCCATGAATGAGCTTCTCCAAGCACCCATCGAGGGTTACGGAGATGCCATTGTTGTCCCAGCCATCGTGGCTGATACCTTTGAGCTCAAAACCGGGTTGCTTAATCTGGTAACCCAAAGCCAATTCTATGGTTTTGAGCGGGATGATCCTCATGCACACATTCGAGGGTTTAACAAGATTGCATCTACCATCAAGTACAAGAATGTCCCACATGAAGCTATCAAGCTTCTTCTGTTCCCATTTTCTCTAGAGGGACAAGCCCGGAATTGGCTTGAGAAACAACCCCCTCGTTCTATTGAGACATGGGAGGATCTAGTCACCAAGTTCGTTAACGAGTTCTATCCTCCATCCCGAACTACAAGTCTTAAGAATGAGATAATGAAATTTTCTCAGAGATTTGATGAATCATTCGGGGAGGCATGGGATCGTTACAAAGAGTTGCTTCGCAAGTGTCCGCATCATGGTTTTACCGAATTAATGCAAATGGATACTTTCTACAATGGTCTGAACCAGACTAATCAAGACTCTTTAAATGCCTCCGCGGGAGGTAATTTCCTATGCAAGACCACCAAAGAAGCCTTACAAATCATTGAGAACAAGTCCCAGGTCCGCCCTTTCCGAGCAAAGACATATCAATCTCAGTCTAATGCTGGACCTTCTACTTCATCTTCCGTGAGTACATCTAGCACCGATGCTAAGATTGACAAACTCACGGATATTGTTCAGGCTTTGGTTCTTGCTAACCAAAAGAAAGTGACCTTCACACAGACACCATCGCATGGTGAAGTGAAGAAAGTCGAGAGTTGTATTACTTGTGGTGGCCCTCATGCATACTACAATTGTACTGCCACCGATGGTAGTCCATTTGAAGCCAATGCGATAGCCGGTACTTCACATCAGGGAGGTAATCAATACCATCCTCAAAATGAACCAAACTACCGTGCTAACACTAATCAGGCACCACCCGGTTTTAACCAGAATCATAACATGCAAAACCGGAATCAGAACCAACCGAGAATGAACCAAGGTTATCAAAAGCAAGGTAATTTCTATCCTGGACCAAATCAAGGTTTCCAACATCAAGGGAACCTTAATCAAAACAATTTCAATCGAGGGAATCAATTTCATGGGAATATGAATCCTAATCAAGGAAATTTTCAAAATCAGGGCCCTAATCCTAACATTAGAGGCCAGAATTTTCCTAATCCACCTCCCGCCATTGTTCCAACTGGACCATCATCTGATGAGTTATTGAAACAATTCATGAAATCCCAAGATGAAATGAACATGTTGTTGGTCAGTCAGATCGCTGATCTTAAGAAGTCTTTAAATGATCAACCCTCGGGTTCAGGAAAACTTCCGAGCAACACGATCGCTAACCCGAGGGGCGATGCAAAAGCGATCACAACCAGAAGTGGTGTTTCATATGATGGACCTGCTATTCCTACTACATCTTCTTCTTCTCTCCCAAAGGTAGTAGAAAGTGAACCTAAGACACACAATGGACCTTTGACTCCAATGCCTCCTCCACTAGGAGCAATGAGTCAAGTTACCAAGGATACAACGGACAAGGTGCATTTTTCAAGCCCACGAAGTACCGCACACGTCCCACCTTCGGTAGTCCAACCTCAAGTTGTCCAGAAACCCAAATCAAATCCAGGAGTTGTTTTTGAACCTCCAGTAGCTCCCGTTGAAAACCAGAAATCCAAATCTTCTATTCCTTACCCATCACGTTTGAATGAGCAAAAGCTCCGCGAGAAAGCCAGTCATCAAATGGACAAATTTTTCCAAATTTTCCAAGAGCTACATTTTGACATAAGCTTTGCGGATGCTATCATGCTGATGCCCAAGTTTGCATCAACTCTCAAACACATGTTAAGCAATAAGGAAAAGCTGTTTGAAATGGCAAAAACTCATTTGAACGAGAACTGCTCAGCAGTTTTCTTGAAGAAACTTCCTAAGAAGCTTGGAGATCCTGGAAAATTTCTCTTACCTTGTGCATTTCCAGGAATGGTTGAATGCTTTGCCCTAGCCGATCTTGGTGCAAGCATCAATCTGATGCCTTATTCAGTATGGAAGAAACTTTCTCTTCCGGAACTTACTCCTACATGCATGACTCTCGAGCTTGCAGATCGTTCCATATCCCGTCCTCTTGGCATTGCCGAGGACGTATTTGTGAAAGTAGGAAAGTTCCATTTTCCAGCTGACTTCGTGGTTGTTGATTTCGATGCCGATCAACGGGTTCCTCTCATTGTTGGTCGAGGATTCCTTAGAACGGGCCGTGCTCTCATTGATGTATTTGAGCAAGAAATCACATTACGTGTTGGTAATGAAGCTGTCACCTTTAACCTTGATCAAACATCGAGGTACTCCGCAAACTATGATTCTGAGTCGGTTAACCGAATAGATATCATTGATGTTGCTTCTGAAGAGTACTCTCAAGAAGTTCTTGGTTATTCTCATAATTCTGTGAGTGGGGATCCCACCACATCTTCTCAACCTATCATAGCCAATTCTACTCCTTCTCTCACTCCGTTTGAGGGAAGCGACTTCATCTTGGAAGAGATTGAAGCATACTTGGCTAGTGATTCTGTTCCATGGGAAATTGATCACGCTCCAATTGACATCGAGGGGGACATACTTCTCATTGAGAAGTTGCTTAATGATGATCCATCATCAACCCCTCACACTAGTGATTCAATTCCTGATGAGATTAATCAAAATGAGATTAATCTGGAGGGAGATATTCTTCTTGAGAAATTGTTAAATCAGGACACTTCTCCTCCTCTCCCTCCCGTCGAACTTCATAACAAGGAAGTCAAGTCAGTTGAGAAAACTGAAGAATTTCCTGAAGTCGAACTTAAGGACTTACCACCTCATCTCGAGTATGCATTTCTTGAGGGTGATGATAAATTACCCGTCATTATTGCTAGAGATTTGAGTAAAGATGAAAAAGCTACTCTCATAAAGGTCTTGAAGTCACATAAGCAAGCAATTGCTTGGAAACTCTCCGACATTAAGGGTATCAACCCTGAGTTTTGTACTCACAAAATCTTGATGGAGGATGACTTCAAACCAGCAGTTCAACATCAGAGAAGAGTAAATCCAAAAATCCATGATGTTATCAAACAGGAGGTTATCAAACTTCTTGATGCAGGGTTGATTTACCCGATCTCGGATAGTCCTTGGGTTAGCCCAATTCATTGTGTTCCTAAAAAGGGTGGCATAACTGTTGTCACAAATGAAGACAACGAGTTAATTCCAACTCGATTGGTTACGGGATGGCGTGTGTGCATTGACTATCGTAAGTTGAATGACGCTACCCGTAAAGACCATTTTCCTCTACCCTTCATGGACCAAATGCTTGAGAGATTAGCAGGGAACGAATACTATTGTTTCCTTGATGGTTTCTCGGGTTATTTTCAGATCCCCATTGATCCGCTGGATCAAGAAAAGACCACATTCACCTGCCCATACGGAACATTTGCCTACAGACGTATGCCTTTTGGCCTATGTAATGCTCCTGGCACGTTCCAACGATGTATGATGGCAATTTTCCACGACATGATCGGGGAAACAATGGAGGTGTTTATGGATGACTTCTCGGTCATTGGGGACTCGTTTCATACATGTCTCTCCCATTTAGAAAAAATGCTTCAAAGGTGTGAAGACACCAATCTTTGTCTAAATTGGGAGAAGAGCCACTTTATGGTCAAAGAAGGCATAGTCCTTGGCCATAAGATTTCCAAAAATGGGATTGAGGTAGATAGAGCAAAAGTCAATGTTATTGCTAAATTGCCTCATCCTACTACCGTCAAAGGTATTAGGAGTTTTTTAGGTCATGCCGGTTTCTATCGTAGATTCATACAAGATTTTTCTAAAATCGCCCGGCCTATGACCCATCTTCTTGAAAAAGATGCTCCTTTTATCTTCTCACCCGAGTGCATCGAAGCTTTTGAAACATTAAAGAAAAAGCTTACTGAAGCACCTATTCTCGTTGCTCCCGACTGGGATTTACCCATTGAGCTCATGTGCGATGCAAGTGATTTTGCTATCGGTGCAGTCCTAGGGTGTTAGGAATTAGAAATTCCAGGTATTAAAGAGTCGGTCACCTCAAGTATATGTAATCGTTAGAAAGCTCGTAGTCGTAGTTCTTTTAAGTTAAGTAGTATTTAGTTAAGTAACACCGTGGAGGACGGACGGGTCTTTACCCACTGTATGCCTGATCCACAGCCCGATGTGTGGCGATTTATGTAAGACTATAAATACTCTCTACCTCCCAAGGTAGAGAGTTGGAGCTCATAATAATATCTTTCACTTTCTCTCACTAAGTTCCCTAAACCTCTAACTTTCTCTCTCTAGAATTCCACTTATACGCCTACTTATGTTAATGGTTTGATGTGTATGTTAAAACTAATATCTATCATTTGGTATCAAGAGCCATGGTTAGATCATATCTTACACATCTTTGGATTTCTAGTGGTTTTTAGGTGGTTTTTGAGTTTGAAAAAGTTTAGTGGTTTTTGCATCATTTGGGTGATTTCTAGTGTTAAAGTTTGGATTTTGATAGTACTTTTATGTTTAGAATCATCCCAAGTGTTTAAGTTTTGATTTGGTAAGCTTGAATCATCGTGCTAGCGACTTGACATTCGGACTTCATTCTTCGTAGCGACTTGCTTTGCAATTTCGTGGCGAGTTACAGTTTTGGAGCTAGCGACTTAGATCTAGCGACTAACAGTACAAGTAGTGGACTCTCCACTACGGGTAGCGACTTGGTGGTAGCGACTTGGTCTGTAGCGAGTTGCTCTTTAGCGACTTGTATCTTTAGCGACTTGAGTAGCGAATTGCTGCCAAAATTTTGCTAGCGACTTGTGGCTTAGCGAGTTACTACTTAGCGACTTGCATTTGTCTAGCGACTTGGGAGTCTAGCGACTTAGTGGTGTAGCGAATTAGGTGTTAGCGACTTGGTGCATTATCTTCTAGCGACTTGGGTGACTGTTTACGGTTTTCTCTTGATTTAGTAAAATCCCGTGAAAGATTCTATTTCCCGGTTTAATCATAGAGTTATAAAATCCCGTATAATCTGGTAACATGTCTACCAACGTTCCTACTATCATCTCCACTGTTGCCGAGGATGTTCAAGCAGCTGGCTCAGATACTCGTCCACCCATGCTTGACAGAACTGACTACGATTCTTGGGCTCAACGAATCAGATTGTACTGCCTTGGAAAGGAAAATGGTGTCAACATTCTCAAATCAATTGATGAAGGACCGTATCGAGTTGAGACGACTAGAGATATACTTGATACTAATGAAGATGGAACTCCTATTTACGGAATGGACAGACCTAAAATGTATGATGAGCTTGATGATAAGGACAAAAAGAGATTCGATGCAGATATCAGGGCTTCTAACATTGTTCTTCAAGGTCTTCCTAAAGACATCTACAAGCTGATCAATCACAACACCGAAGCAAAGGCAGTATGGGATAATGTCAAGATGCTTCTCTCAGGTTCAGAATTAACTATGGAAGACAGAGAATCATAACTCTATGACGAATTTGAACACTTCAAGATGAAGCCAGATGAGAGTGTCTATGAGTACTATGTGAGATTTCATAAGTTGGTGAATGACATGAGGAACATCAGAATGACTATGCCTAACATTCAGCTGAACTCAAAATTTGTGAACAACATGAATCTCGAATGGCACAAGTTTGTCACCGCTGTGAAACTCACTAAAGGATTGAAGAATACAAACTATGAGCAACTCTATGCCTTCCTCCTTCAGAATGAGAGACATGCTATGTTTGAAAAATTGATTCTCAATCAGTTCAAAACCAACCAGGGAGAGACAAGCTCGTCTAATGACTCAACTGCCTTCTACTCAAACATCGGAATCACAACCAAAGCTTCACAAGTCATACCCTTGGGTAATGGTAATCACAAACTCATTCCTGATCCTATGTTCAAACAAGCTGATGCTGATGCACACGTGGGTAACTTCATCAATCAACTAGCTCTTCTGATTAGTCAAAACATGAATTCTCTTCCACAAACCAACAACAACCTCAGAACAGCATCTAACCCACACAATCAAGCTACTGTTAAAGATGGAAGGATCGTGGTGCAACCAGTTCAGGAAAGACAGTATGATCAGGGAAGAGGTGGAGCTGGTAGAGGTTATGTTGGCAACCAGAATCGAGGAAGGAATGGTAACCAAGGTCAAGCTAAGCCGATCAAATGTTATAACTGTGGTGGTGAGGGACACATTGCAAGAAACTGCACATCTCCAAAGCGTCCACAGAATGCTGACTACTTCCAAGATAAGATGCTGCTTGTACAAGCTCAGGACAATGGTGCTGCTTTAGATGAAGAGGAATTGCTGTTTCTAGCTGAGGGCAATGCCAAGACCTATGATGCAGATGTGGATGAGCAGCCTATTCAGGAGATAGGTCACAATCATCATAATGCCTTTCAAGTCGCTGATTGTGATGCATACGACTCTGATGTGGATGATGGACCTACGACACACACAATTTTTATGGCTAGCATTTCTCCGATGGTTTCTCCCAAGGTCTCGTCTTCACCACAAGCTGGGCCTTCCAAAGACAAACTCATCTCAGAGGTACTAAAACTATACGATGATGCTGATGTGCAAAAGATGCATGACAAAGTACTATCAACTGAAACTATTGAATCAAATATTGAAAATATGGGTAATACCGACATTGTTCCATATGATCAATATGTGAAACAAAGTGAAAGTGAAGTTGTACCAAGTGATGCATCTTCTGCAGTCAACAATGACTATGTTTTAGATGAATACACTGCATGTGCCCCTGATGATTCTGTAATCTCTGAACTAAATGCCTATAAAGAACGTGTAGCTATTTATGAACAACGTGCAAAATTTGAGTTGACCACTCGTGAGCAGGAAATGGATGACCAAGTGCGTACAGTAATTAGAAAAAGTAATTTTAGAGAAGAAGTATTGAAACAAGAATTAAATTCCTTGCAAGAAAAACTTTCTAAAACAGCTAAGCAAAAACAAGAACTTCAAGAAAATGTGAAAATGCTTAAGCAAGAATTTAATGCAAAGGAATAAAAACTCTTGAGAGACTTTTCTAATCTGAAAACTTTGAAAAACAAACTTGAAAACAAGTTGTACATACAAGGAAACACCATTCAGACTGCTCACATGGTCACTAAACATAGAGTTCTAAGCGATAAGCATAGTGTTCCCATTATAGATAAACCCAACCCTGAGTATGGAAAGATAGCAAAAGCAGCTCAAAGTGTGATCTATGATGGCAATGAGATTCTTAAACCTAGACAAAAACCTAGTTGCGTTGAGTGCACAGAGGATGATAAGAAACTAGATGAAATCACTAGGGAAAGGATGAATAAGAAACTAAATGATCCTAAATGCAAAGAGAAAAAAATAATTTTCACTCCTCATGACTACAAGAAGGAAAACTGGATTTCCTTGAACAAGTTTAAGCCTCAGACATTGTTGACTCCCGAACAAGTCTTCTGGAAAATGGATTTAGATAAGCAGAAAGCCGAAAACATTGTTGAAACAAACCCTCCCCATTGGAAAATGCCTAGAGCGACTGTGTATCCTCCTAATACACCAATGCATCTTGTTCCTAGAACAATTGCCACTAAAAGCAAGACCTTAATTAGCCAATATGTTATATTTCAACTATTTGTTGATTTTGAGAAAACTTGCAAGAAAAGGATCACACCCACTGGTATAACTGAAGGAGAAAGGGGTTTTGAGCAAATGAAAGAATGTTATTTAACTGAGGTCATGCCTTTCTTTAAACTTCTAAAAGATCACTTTGAGAGTCTTAAAAAGGGGATAGAAACTGATATCAAGGGAATGGAAAAGGAATTTGATGCAATGATAGTTGAAGTTAGTGACTATGAGCGTGCACTGAAATATAATGAGATTGAGAGGAAGAACTTGAATACATTGAATGAGACTCTTATTACTGAATGTGTTGCTCAAGATATGTTTTTTACTGCTTCAAATTGCTCTATTAATGCTTCCAAATTTCATGAACTATCTGTTGCCCTGAAAGTCTCCCATGATCGTGTCATTGAGCTTGAAAAAACTAATTCTAAACTAAACGAGAAAATTGAACTGGATGATCATGACAATTTGGTTAAACATTTTTCTAAACTAGAAGTTGAGCATTTTAATTTACAACTAAAATATCAACATCTTAAAGAAAATGTCAAAACGTCAAATATCAAGACATCATCAGATGCTCCAGAGTTTGATGCAGTTTTTCAAATTAACAAACGTGATGAACAGATTCAAGCTCAGTGCAACACGATCAGAAAGTTGAAAGCCCAAATCTCTCAATTAAAGGGTCAAACGAACAATATGACAGGCTCCCAAATGCCTCCTCCTTTAGATTCTCAGAATTCTCAAACGTTTCATCTTCAAAACCTAATAAATGCTTTACAAAAGGAAAACGAAAGTTTTCTAGAAGAAAATGAAAAGGTTAAACGTCATTTCAATGAGTTATTTGAATCAATTAAGGTCACTCGTAACAAAAATAACGAAAAAATAGCTTCATTGCAAAAGGAAATTGAGAATCTGAAAAGTCAGGTAAAAGGGAAAATGCCAATGACCAATGGGGAGAATGATGTATCAAAGGTTCACTCTTGTAATAGATATGCTTTGTCTGTGACATATGTCCCTCCTCATCTAAGGAACAACAAACTTGCTATTCAAACATACTTCTCATCTCTTAAGGATTGCTTAGAATGTCTGCGTGAGATTGTTGAAAAGGATAAGCTAGAGAAACCTCATGATAATGCAATTGGACATGCATGCCTATATGTCAAACGATCTCAAGAAATCTTAGAATGCTTGATCACAATATGCCCAAAGTCATTAGGTGAGAGAGTTAATCCTTTGATTCCATGCTCGATGCCTAAGGCCAAGTATGATATGCATTCGATTCCCAATGTTTTGAATGTGAACCGTAGTGTGCCTTTAAGTAGTTCAGACTCCAGATCTGTCAATGCTAAGAAAGAGAACTCAAGTGTGCCTTCTAGGAGTACAAATCTCAGTACCTCTAGTTTTATGAAAGTGAACCTTAGTGCACCTGCATGTAGTTCAGATCCCAGCACATCTAAACAGGTGATGCAAAGAGTAGTTAAACCAACTAATGTTCCCATTCCCTCTACAGGAGTAATCAGTGACATTAAACGGAGTAGGTCAAAGTCTCAAGACAATACAAGGAATGATAGGACCTCTCAAGCTAAGAATGTGCACTGGAAGAGAGTAGAAGAACAATCTAGGAACTTTAAGCTTGAATTGAATAAAACGAATCGTGTTGATTCTAGTATTAGCCATAGGCGTACTGTAATTAATTCGAATTCTGATACTATTTGCAAACCTTGTACTGATGTCTGCTTGAATTCTGCTTCTAATCATGAATGTGGTGTTAATGTTCTGCCTAATGATGTTAATTGTCCAGTTAATATTGTTAATGCTAAAATTCATGCTAAAAAGGCTAAAAGGCAAAAACGAAAGAAAGTTAGAAAACAGTGGAAACCCACAGGAAGAACATTCAGTAAAATAGGCTTTTATTGGATACCTGTTGGTCATAAGACTAATCAGATAATGCCCACTAGAAAATGGATGCCTACTGGTAGAACTATTCCCTTAAGAAGTGATCACACTGTGAACAGGGCTAATACAGACACTAGTACTGCATCTATTCACAATGATTCCATTGCCTCACTTTCTGATATGAATGCTTCTATTTCTGATGTGGGTGTTCCAACTGTTGCTACTAACCAAACGGAACCCATTCTTGCATGGGGATCCCAATTATCCAGTTATCCATTCTTGTCTGTGTTCAACTGCAGATCGTTCAAATCGTTCTGTGGTACCTGGACTCAGGCTGTTCCAAGCATATGACTGGAGACCGGTCTCGGCTCATGAACTTCGTGAGCAAATTCATCGGGACTGTTAGATTCGGTAATGATCATTTCGGTGCTATTATGGGTTATGGAGATTACGTTGTTGGTGATAGTGTCATCTCTAGAGTTTACTATGTGGAAGGTTTGGGTCATAATCTGTTCTCTGTTGGTCAATTCTGTGATTCTGATCTAGAAGTAGCCTTCAGAAAACATACCTGCTTTGTTAGAGATCTTAATGGTAAGGAACTGTTAAAAGGAACTCGTGGCTCAAATCTTTACACCATCTCCATCGATGACATGATGAGGTCATCTCCAATCTGCTTGTTATCAAAGGCTTCTAAAACAAAGTCATGGTTATGGCATCGCCGTCTCAATCACCTGAACTTCGGCACCATCAATGATCTCACCAGAAAGGACTTAGTTGTAGGTTTACCTAGACTCAAGTACGAAAAGGATGATCTTTGTTCAGCATGTCAATTGGGAAAAATCAAGAAGTATGCCCATAAACCCAAACCTACTAACTCTGTCACAGAAGTTCTTCATATGATTCATATGGATTTATGTGGACCAATGAGGGTGCAGAATATCTTTGGGAAGAAATATGTGTTAGTTGTGGTTGATGATTACTCTAGATTCACCTGGGTCAAGTTCTTAAGGACAAAAGATGAAACTCCTGATATCATCATCAAACTCATCAAACAGCTGCAGGTTCGACTTAACAAAACCGTCAGAATTATCAGAACAGACAATGGAACTGAGTTTGTCAACAAACAACTTAGTGAATTCTATGAAAGCGTTGGAATCAGTCATCAAAGAAGTGTTCCACGAACCCCTCAACAGAACGGTGTAGTTGAAAGACGAAATCGAACTCTTGTTGAAGCCGCTAGAACAATGCTGATTTACTCAAAGGTTCCAATGTTTCTCTGGGCTGAAGCAATTGCCACTGCATGCTACACACAAAATCGTTCCCTGATTCACACTGTTCATGGAAAAACTCCATATGAACTTGTCCACAACAGAAAACCTAATCTCTCTTTCCTTCGTGTGTTTGGTGCATTGTGTTATCCAACTAATGAGGGTCAAGACTTAGGCAAACTTAGGGCTAAAGCTGACATTGGAGTATTTGTAGGATATGCACCAAACAAAAAGGGATACCGAATCTACAACAAAAGAACCCGAAATATCATGGAAACAATTCACGTTACGTTTGATGAGCTGACCGGTCAAATGGCTCCTGGACACTCCAGCTCAGGACCCGCACTTCAAAACAGTCCCATTGGTTCATCCCTTGTTCCAAACTCTTCTCAAGAAACTCCATATGTACCTCCATCTGAAGATGATTTAAAGAAATTGTTTGATCCTATGTTTGATGAACTGTATGATTCAATTACTAATGAGGTGTTGATCCCTACAACAGAGGATGCTCATATTCCTGTGAATGAAGTCAATCACTCAGTCTCAATATCTTTAAGTCAAGAAGCACCTGCTGCTGATCCTTCAGTCTCATCAACAAATCATCATTCTTCAAATGTACATCATGGAAATGTTTCTGGCATCAATGATGAAGTTAATCCCTTTGCTACTCCTGAAGATGCTCCATTTGAAAACATATTTGCTCCTGAATCATCATCAGAACCATCTTCTTCAGGAGACATCGACTCAGCTACCTCAGTCCCTCAACAACTGCCACATGAACACCTCAGAAAATGGACTCACGATCATCCATTAGACAACATCATTGGAAATCCCTCTCGTCCTGTATCAACCCGGAAACAACTTGCAACTGATGCCTTATGGTGCTTCTTCAACTCCGTACTATCTAAGATCGAACCAAAAGATGTTAAAACCGCCATGTATGAAGATAGCTGGTTCAATGCCATGCAAGATGAAATTCATGAGGTTGATCGACTTGATGTATGGGAGTTAGTGCCTGCTCCAGACTGTGCTATGATTATAGCTCTTAAATGGATCTTCAAAGTGAAACTTGATGAGCATGGTGATGTGTTGAAGAACAAGGCTCGATTAGTTGCTAAAGGATACCGTCAAGAGGAGGGTATTGACTTTGAAGAATCTTTTGCTCCAGTTGCTCGAATTGAGGCAATCAGAATCTTTCTGGCTAATGCTGCTAGTAAGAACATGGTAGTCTATCAGATGGATGTGAAGACGGCATTTCTGAACGGAGATCTTAAAGAAGTCGTCTACGTCAGCCAACCTGAAGGATTTGTGAATCAAGAGCATCCTACTCACGTTTATCATTTGAAGAAGGCTCTTTACGGTTTAAAGCAAGCTCCAAGGGCATGGTATGATACACTGTCAAAGTTTCTTCTATCAACCGGATTCAGCAAAGGAGTAGTTGATCCTACATTGTTCACCAGGAAGTCAGGAAAACATTTAACTCATGTTCAAATTTATGTTGATGATATTAATTTTGCCTCGACAGACCCAATGGAATGTGATCGTTTTTCGAATGAAATGAGTTCAAAATTTCAAATGTCAATGATGGGACAAATGTCATTTTTCTTGGGATTACAAATTTCACAAAGTCCCGGAGGCATTTTCATAAATCAATCTAAATATGCAACAGAGATCTTAAAGAAATTTGGATTTGATTCAACTGACCCTGTAGACACCCCCATGATTGACCGAACCAAACTAGATGAGGACCACTCAGGGATCATGATTGACCAAATGAAATATCGTAGTATGATTGGATCCCTGATGTACCTCACTGCTAGTAGACCAGACATCTTGTTCGTTGTTTGCATGTGTGCTAGATACCAGGCTAAGCCTACTAAAAGGCACCTTGAAGCAGTTAAACGGGTCTTTCGGTATCTCCAAGGAACCATCAATATGGGTCTTTGGTACCCGAAGGACACCGGTATGTCACTAACGGCCTATGCAGATGCTGATCATGCAGGTTGTCAAGATACACGTCGAAGTACGTCTGGAGGTGCTCAGTTTTTGGGTGATAAGCTTGTGAGCTGGTCTTCAAAGAAGCAAATGAGTACTTCTATTTCCTCTACAGAGGCGGAATACATAGCCATGTCATCCTGTTGTGCTCAAATCTTATGGATGAGATCTCAATTATCTGACTATGGCTTTGAATTCAACAAAATCCCTCTGTACTGTGATAATAAAAGTGCTATTGCTCTCTCATGCAACAACGTTCAACACTCAAGAGCAAAGCATATCGACATTCGACATCACTTCATCAGGGAACAAGTGGAAAAAGGTGTGGTGGAACTCTATTTTGTGAGGTCTGAATATCAGTTAGCAGACATCTTCACCAAAGCTCTTCCAAGAGAACGTTTTGAGTTTATTCTTCCACGTCTTGGCTTGAAAAGCCTTCAACCAGAAACACTCAAACGTCTTCAGGAGGAAGACGAGGAGTAAAGGTCTATCTTCATCTATCTCATGTAAATATTTATTTGAAAAACAAAATACAAAATTATAAAACCTTCATATATATATATATATATATATATATATATATATATATATATATATATATATATATATATATATATAAAACTTTCAAAATCCATAAAAATTTGAAAAATTTGAAAAATCTTCAAAAAATATTGTCATTTTGTCTTGTTTCTCTCGATTCGATAATATCTACGGTCTTGATGTTGTCATTCAAAGAATGACACGGGACTTTAGATGTTGTTCGAATTTTTATATTAAAATCAAAAAATCAAAAAATATTTTTGGGAGAAAGAGAAAACAAATGGTTTATTGTCATTTCAGGCAGTAACCCGTTTTTCAAAGAAAGAACAGAGCCACGCTTTACCATATTTTAATTCCATGCTCTGATTCTATAAACATTTATCTGCTGAAAACTAACTGCTGTGAAAAATAACTCGGTCTCTATTTTTGATAATCATCAGGACTTATTTGTCAAAATCTCTATCTCTCAATCAACAACCTATGTCATTGATTGAGGGGGAGAATGATTTCAATTAAATTAAAAAGTTATTTGGCATTAAATTGTTTTCAAAAGATAATCATGCATGTTTTATCAATGGAGTTTAAAGTCTTAAAATCCGATTCTTATCAGTTAAGACGCTTTCATAATCAAGTCACAATTCTCCTTAAAAGCTTTCAAAATCAATTTAAACCTATAAGAGATCACAAATCTCAAATGATTTGATAATTGTGATCGGGGGAGAATGTGTGATTTAAATTGGATTTAAACTGATTATTCGGTAAATGGTTTTATAAGGATGTACATGCTGTCCTTCCCACATGTGACAAACGATTTCAAATTTTCAATGCACATGTTGAGGGGGAGCATCTATCTTAAACCTATGATTTGAAACGTGATCATTTATCTCAATGTGCAGGTTCCCTCTAGTATGTGCAAAACTCTTTTCAAACCTCGAGGCACATATTGAGGGGGAGCAAATTTATGGAAATCTCATCCTTCCTGGAAATGCTTTATCTACTTGATTTGATCAAGGAAGTGATGGTGATATTTTCTAGAAAATGGTAATCAAAGAAGTAATTTCTTCCTCTTGCCTCCGTGTGCAAAACGATTTCAAACATTTGATGCACATGTTGAGGGGGAGCACTTATTCTAAAAAATATCAAAAATAATTCAGGTACAAAATGCTTTGATAATATATCACAAGTATCTGGATTGATTTTCAAATGGTTTTCAATTGGTTCCAATGGCAGATGAACAATACCAAATAGACCGACCAACTTTACTTTATGTACGGTGATATAAGCATGATAAGGTTAGGTATTGGTTCCCATGATCCGCCAGAACCGGAGGGATCTACCCAGGGACTATCCACTAGTTAGTGTAGAGTTCTTAGGTATGATGATAAAAGGAGAAAAATGAGATATGGGAAGAGTGCGGACTGAGATAGAGCAAGAACTAGAACAAACCCAACAAGGTTCTTGCTATGAAGTCTCGGTAAGCACTGAAGGGGTTGAAGAATTAAAAAGAATTGAATGAGAAAAGGGTGAAAACAAATAGCCCTCCATTTATTCAACCTTAGGGCAGAAACCGGGTTCAACTCATATGCTACTGATGGTAACATCGGTATTGAAGACAAGACGTCATGGACCCAGTGACGCACTGCACTACAACTTCCCAAACCACTCAAGTTCCTCTTAAAAGGGCTTGTTTCATTCTCACGGGGAACCGACATTATCTATCAACTTTCTCTTAGAGATTGTTGATATTGAAGAAGGAGACCCTCTCCCTAGTCTCCGGCACAGGATCCAAATATGCACAAATTGAGTCTAGAGCCACGAGATCATCAATAAATCTCATTAGGACACTTTCAATGAAGACTCTCTGTTTCACACAATGTGGAAAGAGAGATTATATCTTGAGTCCTACGCATTATCCTTGTGGTATTGCCAGAACATCTGAGTGATGTGTATACATATTCACAATGAAGATGGAAAGCCTTCTGGAGCCAACATCAAACAAGCTCCTGGTAGGTGGCATGTGAGATCTATTATATGGATCAACCATGTGACAACTGAACAGAAACAATGGGGCGATTCAATCTCTTGAATCAATCCTGGTTCAGGTTATGGATTGACGGATACCTTTGAAAAACCGGTCTTTGTGCTTAACAACTCTTTTCTTTAGCACATCGACCGTGTACTCATTTTTTTCAAACCAAAAGGTGTTTTTATGATTGATAATTGATTTTCAATAAAACCTTCGTTGTATTGCAAAAACAATAAACAATTTCTATTGAGCAATACACGATTGTTTTTCAAATCTCTTTTCATCAATCAGTGGTCTTAAAATTCCCTGGTTCACTCACTCCGTGTTGTCTTCTTTGAGATGTTCCGGTTTGAGAACAGCTAGAGCAGCTGCGAAACCCTGTCAAGGAAATTCTTCGGAATTATACCTGATCACAGGCAGTACATGTACTGATCAACGGGGAACCGTGGGCCGTGTACCTCAATTCAACGAAAGTGATCAAAGACACTTTCGTGCGATTTATTGCTAACTGTTGTATGCAGGTACACCCGACGTTTGCAGCTGATCAGAATGAAGCGGTCAATCCATAGCCGCATGCTCACTTAACACATTCATCTCAAAAGAAATCATGATTAGTGCATCAATGACTCTGATATTTTCACTCCATGCTTCTGCTACGCTGCTGCCAATATCTTGAATCAACGAAAGCTTCCGCTACTCTGATAAGAAGATATCATGATCCAGAATGTGAGCATGTCGGTCCTAATGTCACAACATCACATAATACCAACACCACAAAGGATGTCTCAGAGATTTTTGATAGCTGATGATCTCAAAAGCTGGCACAAATTTATTATCACGTGGATCAGTAAAAGACCTCCACTTGAAGTAACCAAAAATGCAATGTGAAGAATTAATGACTACGAGCTTAGGAGCAAAAGACTACATCAAGAATGCAAGATCAATTGTTAATGTAATATCTATTTGTAATCAATGTAATTTTGGTACATGATTGAGGTGACCTCCCTTAGGGGGAGATTGTTAGGAATTAGAAATTCCCGGTATTAAAGAGTCGGTCACCTCAAGTATATGTAATCGTTAGAAAGCTCGTAGTCGTAGTTCTTTTAAGTTAAGTAGTATTTAGTTAAGTAACACCGTGGAGGACGGACGGGTCTTTACCCACTGTATGCCTGATCCACAGCCCGATGTGTGGCGATTTATGTAAGACTATAAATACTCTCTACCTCCCAAGGTAGAGAGTTGGAGCTCATAATAATATCTTTCACTTTCTCTCACTAAGTTCCCTAAACCTCTAACTTTCTCTCTCTAGAATTCCACTTATACGCCTACTTATGTTAATGGTTTGATGTGTATGTGAAAACTAATATCTATCATAGGGCAACGTAGAGCTAAGCATTTTCAGCCTATCCACTATGCAAGTAAGACTATGACTGAAGCTCAAACTCATTACACCACCACAGAAAAAGAGCTATTAGCCGTGGTGTATGCATTTGAGAAGTTTCGGCCATATTTAATCTTGACCAAATGCGTGGTGTATACGGATCACTCGGCTCTCAAATATCTCTTTGCAAAACAAGATGCAAAGCCGAGATTGCTCCGTTGGATTCTCCTCCTGCAAGAATTTGATATCATCATACGTGATAAAAAAGGAGCTGAGAATCTAGCTGCTGATCATCTGTCCAGATTAGAAAACCCTCACCAAGATGTTTTCGAGAAAAAGGAAATAAATGAAACATTTCCTTTCGAGACACTCAATGCGGTTTCTTTTCGTGGAAACTCTTCTACCCCATGGTTTGCTGACTTCGCAAATTACCATGCGGGTAACTTCATAGTGAAAGGGATGTCGACCCAACAGAAGACCAAATTCTTCAAAGATGTTAAACATTATTTCTGGGACGACCCCTACTTATTCAAAATCTGTGCGGATCAAGTCATCCGACGGTGTGTTTATGGACAAGAAGCTCGTGACATTCTCAAAGCTTGCCATGCTGGACCCACAGGGGGCCATCATAGTCCAAACTACACCGCCAAAAAGGTGTTTGATTCAGGATTTTATTGGCCCACAATTTATAAGGATGCCCACGATTTTGTCAAAGCCTGTGACGCTTGTCAACGTCATGGAAATATCTCTCAAAGAAATGAAATGCCGCAAAACGCCATTCAAGTGTGTGAGATATTTGACATCTGGGGCATTGACTTTATGGGGCCATTTCCATCATCTCGAGGAAACAAATACATACTTGTGGCTGTTGACTATTTGTCAAAATGGGTTGAAGCGAAAGCTTTACCTACCAATGATGCCCGAGTAGTTGTGAAAATTTTAAAATCTCTTTTTGCTAGGTTTGGAACTCCACGTGCTATAATCAGTGATCGTGGTACACATTTCTGCAATGACCAATTTGATCGTGTCATGCAAAAGTATGGTGTAACCCACCGTCTCTCTAATGCATACCACCCCCAAACAAGTGGGCAAGTGGAAGTCTCCAACCGTGGTATTAAAAGAATTCTTGAAAGGACAGTAGGCGAAAATCGTGCATCCTGGTCGGATAAACTGGATGACGCACTCTGGGCCTTCCTTACAGCTTACAAAACACCTATTGGGTGTACTCCATACAAGCTAGTGTACGGAAAGGCATGTCATCTTCCGATTGAGCTTGAGCACAAGGCATACTGGGCCTTAAAACATGCAAACTTCGATATTAAGACAGCTGGTGATCACAGAAAAGTTCAAATGAATGAATTAAATGAACTCCGTGATCAAGCATACGAGAACTCTTTGATCTACAAACAAAAGACAAAGAAGATTCATGACTCTAAAATCAAGAACCGCGTTTTCAACGTTGGTGATCGAGTCCTTCTTTTCTATTCAAGATTGAAGATTTTCTCGGGAAAGCTCAAGTCCCGTTGGTCTGGTCCATTCACCATTGCTAAGGTTTATCCTTATGGTACCATTGAGTTATCTCAGCCTGATGGTCCAAATTTTAAAGTGAATGGTCATCGATTAAAGCACTACTTTGGAGAGGACATTCCTCCTGTGGTTGTTCCGGATTTACAAACTTTCCCCATGAACCAATGAATGCGGGGATCGAGTCAAGCTAGTGACTCGGGAATCAAAAAAACAATAGCACACACCATATGGGTTTTCACCCATATTTCTGTCTTCTTTCTATTTTCTACCACTCTAGTGTGGGGGAGTTGCCCCACGCTATTGTATATAAAATCTTCTCAAAAAAAAAAAAAAAAAAAAAAAAAAAAAAAAAAAAAAACAAATCTTTCAAATAATGGCCGTAATATTTCCCTTTTACATTCTTTGTTTCGGCATAACCGCCGGTACTTTGAATATTGAGGGCAATATTCATTTCTAAGTGTGGGGGGGAATTCTCACGAATTTTATCATGTATTTATTCCACCCAATTCCCCCGTTTTTGGCCAAATTTTTTTTTTTGGAGTAAGTGTTTTTCACTTACTCAGCAAATGGTTATCAGTCCGCCATGTCTAATAAACAAAAGGATTGGCTAATCCAGGAGCAAACGGCTCTTGGTAAAGATTTCTCAAATCCGTTTATAGCTTGCAATTTGCCCAAAATTGTATGGTATTCAGCTCACCATATCCTAAAAAGTGAAGAGTTGGCTAGTCCAGAGCAAACGGCTTCTGGTAAAGATAAATCAAATCCGTTTACAGCTTATGATTTGCTCAAAATCATTTGGTTATCATTGTACCAAGGTTCTTACTTGAACCGAAACAATTGGCTACTCCAGAAGTGATGGCTTTTGGTAAAGAGTTTTTAAAATCCATTAAAGTTCTAAAACATTGCTAGGGACTAGCAATATCTTAGTGTGGGGGATTGACGAGTGTCTAAATACTCATCATTTTTGTACCATCTAGACTGCAAAATCATCTGAACACACTTAGAAATGCATCAAAATGATGAAAATATCACAAATCAGTGTTTTATGT
The DNA here is from genome assembly GCA_019973895.1 of Chrysanthemum seticuspe. Classification (NCBI taxonomy): domain Eukaryota; kingdom Viridiplantae; phylum Streptophyta; class Magnoliopsida; order Asterales; family Asteraceae; genus Chrysanthemum; species Chrysanthemum seticuspe. The sequence continues at coordinate 243,195,855 of BPTQ01000009.1, forward strand.
GTTTTAAATGCAAAAATATCAAAATCAGATGAAAAACATATCAAGTTTGCAAAATTGGCAGTTTTAGTCCCCCAAGTTTCAAAAGTTGTCAAAAACAGTCCCTGGCATATCAAAATCAAGAAAAATATCATTCAAGGTCCCTGAAATATTCTAAATTGTCAAAAAAATGGTCCTTGATTGATTCTTTGGTCAAATGGCAGAAAGGTCCATATCTTTGAAAAATGTCAAAATTAGTCCTTGGACTTATAAAAATGGAATTTTATGCAAAAGTGGTCCTTGTACTATCAAAGTTTGTCAAGTTTGGTCCTTTTGATATCTTTGGAAAAGTGTCAAGTTCAGTCCTCAAAGTTTCAGAAATTGCAAATATGGTCCTTGTATACTTGCTATACCAAACCGGATCCTATATCAAGCCCAAAACCAAATCCCTTAACTGTTGGCCCAATGCAATATCCAAGCCCATACACCCTTGAACCCTTGAGCCATGATGAGTGTCTAAATACTCATCATTTTTGTACCATTTAAACTGCAAAAACATCTGAAAACACTCAGAAATGCATCAAAATGATAAAAATATCACAAATAAGTGTTTTATATGTTTTAAATGCAAAAACATCAAAATCTGGTGAAAAACGTATCAAATTTGCATAATTGGCAGTTTTAGTCCCCCAAGTTTCAAAACTTGTCAAAAACAGTCCCTGGTAAAACCAAATAAAGAGAAATATCATTTTGAGTCCCTAGGGATTCTTAAGTTGTCAAAACTGGTCCTTGAGATTTAAATTTACAAATTTACAATTTAGGTCCTTTAACTTTCAATAATGACAACTTAGGTCCCTTAACTTTCAATAATGACAGGTTAGGTCCCTAAAACTTTCAAAGCTTGTCAATTTTGGTCCCTTGAAACTAGTTTGGAAAATTACAGGTTTGGTCCTTGGTCTTTTCAGAAAATACAAGTTTAGTCCTTGTATGTAAAACACAAGACTTGTCAAAATGATTTTGGACCCCTGCCAACCTTACCATTTGACCCTGTCACTTGATTTTGGACCCCTGGTCAACAAAAGCAGTCAAACCAGAGGTTTCCCTCCCACCTGGTTTCTCTCTTCTCCACTTGCCATAGCCTGCAACACCTCACCAAACCATCCCATCACCTGCACCCTTATCCCTTCCCCCTCTCCCATCAACCCTACACCTCCACCCCCCCTAGTGCTAGCTCAGAAGCCCTGTGGTCAAATAACAGGCTTTCCCGCCAAAACCAACCAATAGCCAAAAGACACCAAAAGTTATCCATTGACCCTGGAACCAAGTGGGAAATGATCAGAGGATAGAGAGAGAGATTTTGAAGCTATAAAAGAGGAAGAAATCCAAGAGAAGAAGTACCTTTTGGATTAGCCATTGGTCATTAGTGTAGTTTTTAAATGCTTTCCTTTAATTCAATGTCTTTTTCAGTTTAAATGTTGTTATCTTTCCTAAATTAGTGTAATGTAATGTTATTTCCAGTTTAAATGCAAGTTACTTTTAAATTTCTAAATTTGCTTTATTTCCTTTAAATTTCGTAATTTTTAGATTCTTGTTATATAGTCGTTTTAAGGATTCTTTAGCTTGCATAAGCTTCTGACAAAAGCTCACTAAGCTTTTAGAGTCATTTAAACAATTATAACCTTTAAATTCAGAAAAGTTCTAAAAAAACCAAGAAAAGTCAATGGAAGTCAAATGTGGTCATATAAGCAGTTCTGGGGAAATGGAAGCTAAGCTGGATGGATATCTGGTTTCTAGCTTATTGACAGTAAGCTAGGAGTGGTTTCTATACCTTGGTGCTTAATTTTTCACCTTGATCATGTGTGAGTTCTATTTTTACCATTTTTACCATTTTACTGTTTCATTATTAGTTGTGCTTTAATTTCTGTTTATTTATGTTAATTAGTCATAGTTAAGTTGGTTTAAGTCATAAAATCAGTAGTTTGTTCATTTAAATTTGTGTTTAGAGAAAATCTCATTTGGGCAGTCACAATTGCTTAAGTCTCATTTCTTAGTTTTAAGTTACTATAACTGTTGTTTAAAGCTTAATTGGTCTTACTTAATGATTTTATGATGTCTGAATTTAAGCTCATGGTTTTAATTTAAAAGTTGCTTGTAAAAAGTTCATAACAGTTAACATAAAAGGGTGTTTGGATTGTTTAAGTTCACTGTGCTTTAGGCTGTTTGAGTTGTTATTTTAACTTGTTTCATGTCACACTTGGTCTAGTTATCACAAAGAAGTCATAAAATCAGGTTCTTATTTGCAAAAAGTCAAAAATTCTTTGGATCTTAAGTGGTGCAGTCCACTGTTGGATTTTTCAAAAGTTGGATCTTGATTTTGTGTTCAAAAGTTAATAGTCTTGCTATATTCAATCTTAACATACCTTGTAACATCATATAACTTATATCGTTCTGATAATTGAAAACTTGTGTTTTAGTTCTAGGTTGAAAACTTTTTAGGTTGTCACCTGACGTGGTGAATTCTAGGTTTCTTAAAAACTGAAAAACGTTTATTCTTGGACTAAAATACTGAAGAAACACTATTGATCTGGTTCACACTGTACTTTGTTCAATTTTATTGTTGAGTTTGTCGGATTTCGTGTCACTTGAATTTGTTAGGTTTGTGGGAAAATACAATTGACAATACTTGAAAAATGTTCGTTGAAAATTTAATTTTGGTACTCGAATTTAAGTCTGTAGTATTTTAGTAATTCATTCTGGTTAATTCGAAATTTGTTGTCAATATCATTGAATTTTGATTCTTTACTCTGAATTCGTTAACACTGACGGGTTTACTCTAAAAGAGATTTGTGTTTAAATTTACTTGTTTGATGACTAAAATACTGAATTTG
>BPTQ01000009.1:243198728-243398302 GCA_019973895.1 Chrysanthemum seticuspe
GATAGGATGATTCTGAGTGATCCAATGGTTCTAATTTGGTGGGAAAGTTTCAGAAGTCATGTGGGATTGCTGAAAAGTCTATAAGAGAGAGAGTTATGCATTGTAAATGATCTATCTAGTGTAATTTTAAATATTATTGTCGTTTTTAAGTATTCTCAAGTTTAAGTATATGTTTTTATCTTAAAACTCTGTATTTTAAGTTTCAATGCTATAATAAATCTTCTGTGAATCACCAATTTCAGTTACAAGTTCTATTTATAGTTTATGAAAAATCTCATAATTATGCAAAATCTCAAATGTTGCAAATGATGTTGTTTGTTGTTTGTATGGACTAGATTAAGTCATTTAAGTTCCTAGAAAGCTCTTTGAAGCTTTTAGTTATCTTAAAAATCAGTTTAGACTCAAAAAGTAAAAAATCACCAAAAATCCAATTAAATACTTGAAAAATCAAAAATCCATGGTAAAGAACATCAAGAAGCTGGAGCAGGGTGTATCTTGGATGGCCTTGGTATAGTGCTTCTTGGGAAGCTATAGGATTTGGTTTAAGGTCCTGGTTCTCAGTTTTAAGCATTGAAAGCTCTTGTAAGCATTTTTAAGTAATTTTGCATTTTACTGTTGTAATTAGTTAGTTGTTGTAATTTCTTGTTCTTAGTGTTAATTAGTCATAGTTAAGTTAGTTTAAACCTTAAAACCAATAGCTTACTCTTTGGAATTCATAGTTGCTTAAAAATCTCATTTTGACAGTCAAACTAGTTTAGGTCTAGATTCTTGGTTTCTAGCTGTTATTATTGTTGATTTATGTTTCCTTAGTTCTAAAATGTGAAAATACAAGGTCTGTAGTAAAGTTTATGGTTTAAAATTGTGTTTTACTCTTAAAAAGTTCATAACAGTCAACAATAAGGGTGTTTGGTTTAGTGTGTTCAAAGGTTCTTTGGACTTTGGTTTTGTTGGAAATCCATCTAAACAAGTCTAAACCACTCATACAAGTCAAGAAATTAAGTCCTCTTTAGCAAAAAGTCAAAAATCACTTTGATCTTGTATGTGCAGCCCACTGTTGGGATTTTAGAATATCAATTCTTGATTTTGTGTTCAAAAGTTAATAATCTTGCTCAAGTTAGTCCCATTACACCTTAATACAACATAATTAGTGCTTAAGATCAGATCAAATCTCATTTTGGTCAACTTTTAGTTTTTTCTCAAAAAGTCAAAATCTCAATGGGTCATTTTTGAATAAACTTGAGAATTTCATTGTGGGTTTATTAATAGGATTCAGTCTATAAGCTTTGGAGGATTTGTAGTCTAGTTGCTCAAGAAAAATACAAAAATATTAGTTCTTGGTTTTTTAGCTTTTAAAGTGCTTATTTATCTGCTTTTTGGAGGGTACCTGTCTGCATAAGCTGTTCTGTGCACAGAAATTGGTTCCATTTTGAAAAGCTTGCATCAAGCTTATTACTTGTCCAAATCCTGTGTTCTTTGGTTCTTTGGAAAGCCAACTTGGTCATCTTGAGGACCCAACTCTTGTTTTTCAATTTGGAGCTTGTTTGGTGGGGCTGCTAGTGGTCCTAAGTTTGTCCCATTTCTGCTCATATAGTCAAGTGCTTATTGCTTATTTATAAGCTTATCAGTGTGCTTCTTTGCATTATTTAGCCTCAGATCTGTTCATTAAGCATATTTGAATCCACTTTGAGCTTTTGTTTCAAGTTTCAAGCTTATTTGAGCTTATTTCACCCAAACAAGCTCATAAGCCAACTGTTGAAGCAATAAGCTATCAAATCTGCTTATTCTAATTTTGTAAATCTTTTGTCTTTATTAAAGTTTCATATTATTGTTATATAAGTAGTTTTCAAAAAGAAAAATCACAAAAACATCAATATAAAAATAGTGATAGCGTTTATTTAAGATTTTTTAGCTTTTTGATTTATCTTTCCAACTTTTTAATAAGCAAAGCTTGTTTTTATAGTTTTCTTAGGTTTCTGTTATCTTATAGGATTTTTAGAAAAAGTTTCAGATTTTTCTTTATCTTTTTAGTATTTATTATAATTATAAATAGTTAATAAATAATAAATAATTAGTAATAAATAATTAAAAAGTCTAAAAAATATATTTTCTGTTTTAAAATTAGTTTTATCATATTTTAGATTTTTCAAAGTTAAAATTCTATTTTTCCAAGTTTATTTTCTATTTTCTAGTATTTAAGTGCATTTTAAATAATAATTAATTAGTAATAATTATATAAAAAGTGTGAAAAATATATTTTTAGTTTTAAAATTAGTTTTATAGTATTTTAGATTTTTCAGAATCATAAGTTTATTTTTCTAGCCTTATTTTGTATTTTCTTTCATTTTAGAGCATTTATTAAGTAGTTAAAATAGTTTTTTAATTAATAATAATTAATTAAATAGTGTTAAAAATAATTTTCTTTTTCTAATAATTTTCTTTTATTTTTAGGGTTCCAAAAATGTCATTTTTATATTTTTAGGTCTTTTATTTCTTAGCTTTCACTTTTTATTTTGTGCGTATACGTAGTTTTTAAAACTTACGTTTACGTTTCTTTGATCTGGTTGTTGTGCTTTCCAATTCCGTATCCAATTCTTTTCCAAATCAATCAGTAGTGTAATTTCTAATCATAACCTTTACAGATCACTATCCTTAGTGATCATTCCATCATCTGAGTTTGTTTGACACACCATTGAGTCTCCTTGGGACTAAACGACCCGGGAATCCCCTGTATTCTCTGATCTTAATTGTATTTGTGTCTGAGCAGTTTTAAGTCTGTTTGACTTGACTGTTCACCACGAATCAGAGGTTTTAACATTTTCTTTGAGATGTTGATGTTTTAATTGCAAAGCAAAAGTTATCATGATCATCCTGTTCTATTTTCTCATGCAATTTTGTATTTGTTGTTTCAAGCTCAATGACACGATCATGGGAGACTTTCAGAGCAACAGATAATTCATGAAATTGAGAAGCATTAATGGAACAATTTGTAGCAGTGAAAAACACATCTTGAGCAATACATTCAGAAATCAGATTCTCATTCAGTGTATGCAAGTTCTTCCTTTCAATCTCACTATATTTTAATTCTCTCTCATAGTCACTAACCTCAACAATCATTGCATCAAATACCTTTTCCATTTCTTTAATATCAGAATGCGTCCCCTTTTTAAGACTCTTAAATTGATCTTTTAGTTGTTTAAAGAAAGGCATGACCTCAGTTAAATAGCATTCTTTAGTTTGCTCAAAACCCCTTTCCCCTTCAGTTATACCGGTGGGTGTGATCCTTTTCTTACAAGTTTTCTCAAAATCAACAAATAGTTGAAAGATAACATATTCACTGATTAAGGTCTTGCTTTTAGTGGCAAGAGATCTAGGAACTAAGTGCATAGGTGTATTAGGAGGATACACAGTTGATTTAGGCAGTTTCCTACAAGGGGGATTCTTTTCAACAAGATTTTCAGCTTTTTGCATTTCCATATCCTTTTTCCAGAACACTTGTTCAGGGGTTAATAGAGTCTGAGGCTTAAACTTGTTCAAGGAGATCCAATTTTCTTTAGTGTAATTATGGGGTTTGATCGTTATGTTATTCTTTTTACACTCAGGATCTTCTAACTTCTTATTCATTTTCTCCCTAGTGACTTCATCAGATTTCTTATCTTCCTCAGTGCACTCAACGCAACTAGGTTTCTGCCTAGGCTTAAGGATTTCATTACCATCATAAAGCACCTTATGAGCATTTCTAGCCTTTTTAATTACCTCTGGATTTGGTTCCTTAACAAGGGGAATGCTATGCTTATCGCTTAAGACTCGATGCTTAGTGATCATGTGAGCAGTTTGAATGGTATTCCCTTGTACGTACAACTTATTTTCAAGCTTGTTTTTCAAAGTTTTTAGATTGGAAAAATCATTCAAAAGTTTTGATTCCTTAGTCTTGAATTCTTGCTTAAGCATTTTAACATTTTCTTGAAGTTCGTGTTTTTGCTTAGCAGTTTTGGAAAGCTTTTCTTGTAAGGAGTTTAACTCTTGTTTTAATACTTCTTCTCTAAAATTACTTTTTCTAATAATTGTACGCATTTGGATATCCATCTCCTGCTCACGAGTGGTAAGTTCAAACTTAGCACGTTGTTCGTATATGGCAACTTGATCCTTATAGGTATTGAGTTCAGTGGTCAAGGAATCATCAGGCACAAATGTAGTGTACTCATGCAATCCATAATCATCATTTTGAGAAGAAGATGCATACCTAGGTACTGCAGAAACTTTCATGCAAGTTTCCTCTGCATTAACGTGCACAGGTTGTGGCCGGTGCATCTCTATCTTGGGTACATCCGAAGCTTCCATGTAGCGTTCCTTTGCATTAGCTTGCACGGGTTGTGACTGGTGCACCTCTCTCTCTTGTGGACATGAGCATGAAGATTCTATTTTAGCATTGTCCGACTCATCATTATTTGTTTTCTCTAACATTCTGCATTCAGCACCACCCGATTCTTCACCAGATACATTACCCAACTTATCACAACAATCTTTCAACTGCACCTGACACTCCTTCACGTCTTCATTCTTTTGTGCAGATTCTTCAATGAACTTTTTCATATTATCCATGAGTTGGATAAATGTCTCAATGAATTCCTGAATTTCCATTCCAGTATGTTTTTTGAAGGAAATTCCAGTCAATTGTTGATTGTAATCTGCTGAATATTCCCCACTGATGAATGGCTGAAATTGTTTGTAGATTACTTGAAGAGATGCACTGGAACCATCCTTTTGAACCTCTTTATTAGTAAGTTGCAGCTTTAAATGTTCTAAGTTCAACAGCAAGCTTCTTGTCAATGTAGGTAAGTTCTGGCGGAAAAGAGCACTACATGTTCGATCCCCAGCTATGGATAACAACTGAATGAGGTGCAGATGAAGTAGCTGATAGGGCTCAATGCTGCATTTCATTTGAATGGCATTCTGTAGCTTGGACTGGTGCAATTCTCTCTCATTAGATTCTGAACACGGAGATCTCACATCCTCATTGCTTAATTCAATCATCTTTAATCGTTCAGTGTAGCATACATTATCATTGTTGTCCACAACATCATACAGTTTAAGCACTTCTGAAATCACTGGGTCAGTAGAGTAAGACATGATGTGGAAGGATGCACGGGATTTTACACGTCTATGATTTAAACCGAGAAATAGAATCTTTCGCGGGATTTTACTAAAATCAAGACGAAACCGTTAAGCAATGACCAGTAGAGGGTGTTAAGATGACCGATGGAATGATACGATGAAGGAAGATTGTGTGATAGGACTTTAGATTGTTCGTAGGAAAGGCTGAAATGTTGATTGGTTGAGATTTGGATTGGTTGATGCACGTTTTTACGGAGAATTTTTAGGTCTAAAAACTTAAAAGCTCAATAACTTCCTTTCGGAGTGGATTTGGGCCTCGAAAAATTCGTTTCACGACAATGTCGTGAAACCTCACAATATTCAGGCTGTTCCGGTCGTTTTGACAGGTATTTCGCTGAAAACGAAGTTACGGATCAAAAGTTATGGCCGTTTGAAGTTTTGACGTAAAAAGTCAACTTTGGTCAAACCTCTTCTTCGTAAAAATCAACCAAGTCGCTATAACCCTTGAACCAAGTCGCTAAGTGCTAAGTCGCTAACACTTAATTCGCTACACCACTAAGTCGCTACAGTCCCAAGTCGCTAGACAAAAAGCAAGTCGCTATGTAGTAACTCGCTAGGGCTCAAGTCGCTAGCAAAATTTTGGCAGCAATTCGCTACTCAAGTCGCTAGATATACAAGTCGCTAAAGAGCAACTCGCTATAGACCAAGTCGCTACCACCAAGTCGCTACTCATAGTGGAGAGTCCACTACTTGTACTTTAACTCGCTAGATCTAACTCGCTAGGTTTAAAACTGTAACTAGCTACAATTTTGTGAAGCAAGTCGCTATGAAGAAAAATAAACCGTGAGCTAAGTCGCTAGCAAGAAAAACCTTATAAACATCACTTTTCAATCCAAAAACAACCCAACTAAGATGATTCAAGCTAACCAAATGAAAACCTAAACACTTGTGATGATTCTAAACATGAAAGTACTAACAAAATTTAAACTTTAACACAAGAAATCACCCAAATGATGCAAAAACCACTAAACTTTTTCAAACTCAAAAACCACCTAAAAACCACTATAAATCCAAAGATGTGCAAGATATGATCTAACCATGGCTCTTGATACCAATTGTAAGATATAACTTTTCACATACACATCAAACCATAACAACAAGGTGGCGTATAAGTGGAATTCTAGAGAGAGAAAGTTAGAGGTTTAGGGAACTTAGTGAGAGAAAGTGAAAGATATTATTATGAGCTCCAACTCTCTACCTTGGGAGGTAGAGAGTATTTATAGTCTTACACAAATCGCCACACTTTGGGCTGTGGATTAGGCATACAGTGGGTAAAGACCCGTCCGTCCTCCACGGTGTTACTTAACTAAATTACTACTTAACTTAAAAGAACTACGACTACGAGCTTTCTAACGATTACATATACTTGAGGTGACCGACTCTTTAATACTAGGAATTTCTAATTCCTAACACTGGGTAGATCCCTCTGGCTCTGGCGGGATCATGGGAACGAATACCTAATCTAACCATCCTTATAACTTTGTGCATAAAATAAATTGGTCGGTCTTTTGGTATTTTCATTTCGCCTCGAAACCAATTAAAAACCATTTGAAAATCAATCAAGGTACTTGTGATATAAAATCAAAGTGTTTTGTACCTTAATTGTTTTTGATATTCTAGAAATGCTCCCCCTCAACATGTGCATCAAGTATTCAAAATTGTTTTAGCACATGGAGGCAAGAGGACTTGGAAATCTTAGATTAAGAATGAAAGATTCAATCTTTGATTAACTTTTTCTAAAATAATCATCATCACTTTCCCGATCAAATTTAGTATTTTAAATACTTTGTTGAAGATATTTTGGGAAAGCATGAGGATTTCTTTTGATTGATCCCCCTTGATGTGTGCATTGATAGTCAATATTTTTTTTAATACAATTTAGAGCATACAAGGGGAATATGAAGCAAATTTCACGATCATAGTAGCTAATGAAACCATTTAAAATTACAATCAAGGTACTTTATGAAAAGAATATTCTGTTTTAGTACCTTGATAGTTTTGTATAGTTTTTTTTAAATGCTCCCCCTCAATATGTGTTTCGATATGCGAAAAGGTTTAGCACATATGGGGAGAGATGCCAATTTATTGAGACTTGAAGATCACATTTTATCAGATTGCATATTTATATCACATTTTCTCCCCCGATCAAAAATTTCAAATCCTTTGAGATTTTGGATCTCAAGTGATTTAAATATGTAAAAACTTTGTTGGAGAAAAATGTGTCCGGTTTTATTTGATCTGAAACGAAACACTACAATGTTCCCTCTTAAGAACGAGAGGGAAGCTACAAGCCATAACCTATTACTACAATATACATTATAGTTATTATTGTTCATAGTACAGCCACCACATTACACATGAGAGTTAAACAAAATAGCTACTATGAGAAGATATCATCATTCTGTTCTCTGCAGTAGCTTGTAGTGTCCTTCACGAACTCTCCCTCCCACAAAACTTTCAAGGCTGCGGAATATCTTTCTTGTCTTAAGTCTTCGTTCGATAGCAACAATGAAATCTTCACACCTTTTCACATCCTGTTCCGTCCAAAACCTCGTGTTGTTCCTCGGTGTAACATATTGAATTTCACAAACACACAAACAATCATAAATATGGGGCGTACAATATGAGGTTTTAGAGAGAGAAAGTGGAAGATGGGAGCCTTTCTAGAGAGAGAAATTAAACAAAAGAAAGAAGGTTAGATTGAGTGAAAGGTCCAACCCTCTACCTTGGGAGGTAGAGGGTATTTATAGTTACATACAATACGTCCTCCTAACGGACTGTGGATCAGACATACAGTGGTTAAAGACCCGTCCTTCCTCCACGGTGTTACTCTAAACTAAACTACGCTAATAACTAACTAATAAACTAACAAATAACATAACTAACGATATGTCTACGAGCTAAATTATGCTAGATAATATTTGGGGTGACCGATACTTCAATATGGAATTTCTAATTCCTAACAATCTCCCCCTAAGGGAGGTCACCCCATGTTTTACATTTCGAATCCTTCATTCTATTTAATCTTCAGTCTTAAGCTCGTAGACTTCAATTCTTCAAGTTTTGCAATCTTTGTGCTTTAGTAGCAATTCTTTAAAGTCCGTATTGATTTGTACTTTTAGTGGAGGCCTTTAAGTGATCCACATATTTGATGATCTTCGAGCTTTCTTCGAGATCATCAGCCACAGTAAATCTCAGGATCACCCTTTGTAGTGTTCTTCATGTGATGTTGTGACATACGGACCAACATGCTCACACTTTTGAATCATGACATCTTTTCATCAGAGTAGCAGAAGCTTTTACTGGTTCATGATATTTGCAGCAGCGTAGCAGAAGTATAATATGAAAATATCAGAGCCAGGTTATGTAGATATGCACTAGTCATGATTTCTTCAATTAAGTGTGGATGCTGTGAGCATGCGGCTTTGGATTGAATTCTCAATTCTGATCAGCTGCAACCGTCCAAATGTATCTGCAAACAACAGTTAGCAATAAAATACACGAAAGTGTCTTTGATCACTTTCGTTGAATTGAGGTACACGGCCCATGGTTCCGCGTTGATCAGTACAAGTACTGCCTGTGATCAGGTATAATTCCAAAGAATCTCCTTGACAGGGTTTCGCAGCTATTCTAGCTGTTCTCAAACCGGAACGTCTCAAAGAAGACAACACGGAGTGAGTGAACCAGCGAATTGAGATTCACTGATTGATGAAAAATTGATTTGAAAACAATCGCGTATTGCTTAGAAGAAAGAGTTTTGCAATACGACGAAGGTTTTATGAGAAAGATCAATTTTCAATCAAAAATACTTTTTGTATTTGAAAAAGAATACACATTCGATGTGCTAGAGAAAAGAAGAGATTTGCACATCAAACGGTTTTTCCAAAAGTATTCGTTAATTCAATTCCTGGACCAAGGTTGATTCAAGAGTGAATCGCGCCATCGTTTCTGTCCAGTTGTCACAAGCTTGATCTTTAGAAAATATCTCACATGTCACCCACCAAGAGCTTTTTTGATGTTGGCTCTAGAAGGATTTCCATTTTCATCGTGAATACTTTACATATCACTCGGATGTTCTGGCAATACCACAAGGATAATGCGTAGGACTCTTAATATATTCTTATTTTCCACATTGTGTGAAACAGCAAGTCATCATTACTTTAGTGTCCTAATGAGATATTGTGGATGATCTCTTGGCTCTAGACTCAATTGTGCACATTTGGTTCCTATGCCGGAGACTAGGGAGAGGGTCTCCTTCTTCAATATCAACAATCTCTAAGAGAAAGTTGATAGATAATGTAGGTTCCCCGTGAGAATGAAACAAGCCCTTTTAAGAGGAACTTGAGTAGCTTGGGAAGTTAGGTGCAGTGCGCCACTGGGTCCATGACGTCTTGTCTTCAATACCAGTGTTACCTTAGTAACCACCAGTAGCATATGTATTGAACCCGGTTTCTGCCCTAAGGTTGAATTATTGGAGGGCTATTTCTTTTCACCCTTTTTCTCATTCAATTCTTTTTCATTCTTCAACCCCTTCAGTGCTTTCCGAGACTTCATTACTAGAACCTTCTTGGGTTTATTCCAGTTCTAGCTCTATCTCAGTCTGCACTCTTCCCATATCTCACTTTTCTCCTTTTTTTTTCAACATTCCTAAGGACTCTACACTATCTAGTGGATTGTCCCTGGGAAGATCCCTCCGGTTCTGGCGGATCATGGGAACTAATACCTAACCTCACCATCCTTATAACTCCATGCATAAAATAAAATGGTCGGTCTTTTTGTACAGTTCATTCTTCCTTGAAACCAATTGAAAAATCATTTGGAAAATCAATCAAGGTACTTGTGATATAAGATCAAAGCATTTTGTACCTTAATTGTTTTGATCATTTAGAAAAGCTCCCCCTCAACATTTGCATATGATTTTGAAATTGTTTAGCACATGGAAGCAAGAGTTCTTTGAAATATTTTCTTTGATCACAATTTTCATAGAAAAAGCCATTTGATTTTCTTGGTAAAATTCTCCCCCTCAATATGTGCGTAGGATATTTGAAATCATTTTATCACATAGAGGAAAGAGTTCATTTAAAGTACATCCACGATCACAAAAAACCATTAAGAAACCATTTAGAAAATCAATCAAGGTACTTTATGTTGAAACATAGAAATCTTTGTACCTTGAAAGTTTATTTTCTTTTTGAAATGCTCCCCCTCAATATATGCTTCGAGATTCGAAAGCATTTAGCACATATGGGAGAGCAGCCTGCACAATTGAATCCAAACGATCACCTTTTATCAAATTTCATTATTAAATCACAAATTCTCCCCCGATCAAAAATATCAAACCCTTTGAGATTTTGGATCCCAAATGATTTAATACGGTTTAGAAAATTAGAGTTTGATAAAAACATGGGAGAATATGTGGCCTAGTTAAAATACTCATCAGGTTTTTGGTTAAATGCTCCTCCACAATCATGTGCATAATGTATTTGAAATCGTTTGACACATGAAGGAAGGAGTGCTTTGAAACAATCACCCTTTAAAACCGATTTGAGATTTAAATCACGATCTCTCCCCCGATCAAAAATATCAAACCAATTGAGATTTTGGATCTCGATTGATTTAAATCATTTAGAAAATTTTGGGAAAAGACATGGCAACATTTAATTTTGAAAAATTATTGATACGGATCAATTTTAAGACATTAAAGATTGTTAGTGTCAGGTATGATAGTTTTTAAGAGATCTTTAAGTAAAATAAAACAATTTCACAATCAAACAAGATCAGAAAAAATTTTATTTTGTAAGATCTTTAAGTTTTAAAGAAAATCATACCATGACATAGCATTAAATCTTTAGATCACCACTTTGTTTTTGTACAAACCGGACTTTTATGAAGAAATATCGTATGAAAATATTTTATTTTAAATCACTCTCCCCCTCAATCGATGACCGTAGTTGATGTGCCCGGTTGGTGCAAGTTTTAAATTTATAAAAGGTGAATTACCAATATTACCAATAACACATACGAGCAAGTATACTCGTCCGTTATAGCAAGATTATAAAGGTAAGTCGGGATCGTTCGCAGGGATTTGAGTGAATCTAAACACAAGTTTGAATTAACAGAGTCTATCCAAAACATATAATAAAGCAAATAGGTATAATGAAATTCAGATGATTAAAAACTACACTTGCTTAAACTAGTTTCATATCATAGATTAATGTGATTGTGTTAACTTCTTAACATGTTGGTTATGATAATTAGTTGGTGTACTAATCTATTGTTCTTACAAGTTAAAATTTCGTCAAGATTTTAGTTTATAAAAACAAGGATTAATTTTAACCAATCAATTCAAGATCAATTCAAGTTTCATAAGTTTACATACATAAACTTAAACACAAAAACATCCACTTGTTCATCAAATTGCTTAAGAAATGGTCAATAGAAAAGGTAACCGATCATAGACAAAAGGCTACAATTGATTCTCAACAACTAATCTTACGACCATTTAGATGTTTCCAACCAATCCAATTCGATAATCAAAAAGCGTTTCTATTACAACCACACCTTAGTTACTTTGTATAATCAAGAATAATGGGTAAAAACAATCATCCATAGACAAAATGATTATGACTAGTTGAATAACACGAAGTTCTTTCGACCTCAACGATATTTTTAATTAGCCAAAATTGATTAACAAATGTCACTATTAAACTTTAGCACAATTGGATCTTAGAATCTACTTGAAATTGAATTAAAACATGTTAACACAACCACTAACTATTCATATGATAATCAACATCATTTATGCAAGTGCATAAAGAAACTAGCCACTCATAGCAAACATAAACATAAACTCAGAACTTTGAATATTAGAAAACATGATTGAAAGTCTTACAATGTTTGGAATAAGATTACAAATGGAATAGTAATGATTCCCAAAGGATTGAGGTAGATTTCTAGGTGTTTTGGCCTCCAAATGGTGAACTTCTAGATCTCCAAACTTCTCTGGACTTCTAAGGATGAATTTTAAGAGCTTAAGGCTTTGTTTGATGAGTAGAGAGATTTGTATTATAGGTTGATTGCTCTAATGCTCACAATTAGCCTCTATTTATACTAATTCCAAGGCCTAGGGTATTAAATGCTAAACTTGGCCATCAAGGAGTAAGGAAGGGACTAGAATACACCAAGAGAAGGACCTAGAATCGTTTGGATGCAAAGGGGAAGCTTAGTGATGAAGATTTGGCAACTGCAGCTTCTCCAACCGGATCGGTCATACGACCAACCGATCCGGCTGGTCTTCAATAACAACTAGCCGACCGATCCGGTTGCGGGTTGCGACCGATCGGTTGGCGATGGTAAAAACACTGATTCTGACCGAATTCCAACCGATCCGGTTGAGAGTGTAACCGGATCCGGTTGGATCTTCTGAGATACAAAAACTTGATCTTTCTTCACTAACTTTGTAGAACTTGATTCTTCAATCACTGAGGTCTTCAAAAGGCCTTGAGATACTGATTTAGTCTTGTTGAAATGGGAATCTTCGCTTAGCTGAATATTTCTTCTTTTTCCTCCATTTCCCTGCATTTGGTTATAAACACTAGACAAACATCTCTAGATACGATTAAGTACAATAATCACGCAAATATAACCAAATAACAGATATAAAAGTACACATAACGCTACTAAAAACATGCACAATCTGAGCGTTATCAAATTCCCCCACACTTAAACTTTGCTTGCCCTCAAGCAAATCTAGGAAAAAAAACATCCACTGGTACAAGATAGTGATTATAAAAATGTGATGCAAATCAACCAAGTATAAATACGAGAGAGGATTCATCAATTATGCTTTATAAAGGTGAAACATCAAGATGTTTGACAATATCCAATGATTTTCTTACATGATAAACATTTCAAAATACCTCACGAAAAATGAACGAAATATAATTCACTCAATCACTCATTTTTAGGGGAGTAACAAGATAAATCACACTCATTGCTTAGTCATGATTATATTATTACCATAAGCTTGTACAAGAAACAAAACTCCACTGACGTGGCATGAGCACCAAGTAAAAACATCTAAAGAGGGATTTTATTCGGGTTATAATGATATGGCTAAGGGTTAAGGGTATGGATAAGGCATGGGAATGTTAATGAAACTGGTGTTAAAATAAAAATGAAATCAAGTCTAATACCCATGTTGCTAGCTACCAAACATTCCACGAACCAAATAAACGATTATAGCTTTGCTTTCTTCTTTTTCACTTTCCACATCTTTTCGCTTTGCCATGACAATTGTTCTTCGATCATAGCACATTAGCTATTATTTCCATACTTTCAACACAATTTTTTTTTAAACATAACATAACGCATGGCTCAATCAATCACATAGGATGTGGTACTCATAATCATTTGAAAAATCTTTACTTTCCAGGTAACTAGCAACCAACCGTTTAGACATTGATATGGGATAGGCTAAGGTTTAAAGTGTAAAATCTTTTTGTATTTTCTGGGTGAAGCAAAAATGAAAAGGATGGCTCAGAAGGTGTAACTAGGGGTATCTAGTGCTAAAAATGAGCACTACAAATGGGTCCATGTGGGTGGTTAACTAACCAATGAGGCTAGCTAATATATCATTAGATGTAAAATGGAAGGCCATTTGGGTTAAATCCTAAGGTGCCTCTTTATCACACGAATTCACTTATATCGCACGAATGCAATCTCACTGCGGTCTGGTAATGATTTACAAGCACAAGTTCTAGAATAAATAAAATCACCGGCACACTCATAGCAAAAGATCCAAGCATAAAAGATGTATGCTATGTATGAAATAGGCTTAAATCCTCACAATTTAGTGGAAAGGATATAATATGTGTTAGCAAATGTTTATCGATCCTAGAATGGATTGCAATAGTAATCGGAACACATCTCGAAGTTTCAAATATTACCAATTTTTACCAGTGGAATGATCCAGTTATTCTAATAGATAATCCTAAAAGTGTGAAAACAACTAGATCACAAGGGCAAACAAAATTTCAAATTTAAGCATAAAAACTCTAATTTTTCCTATTCACCCCCCACACTTAAGTTAAACATTGTCCTCAATGAAAAACGAACTTCAAAGTATAGAAATAGGGAAAATAGAGATGAAACCAGATATGTCAACGAGTTTATCAGCTAAAAATTCTTTCTTCATTCCTGGCGTCCACTAGAGAAATCATTACCTGCACACAATCTTATAAACAAACAAAAGGTTTTATTAAAAAGTCGCACCCCCCACACTTAAGTTCAACCAAAGGTTTAAAATTTGGGGAGTGACCACAGAAAATCAAATATGAAACACACGGGTTGCCTCCCGAGAAGCGCTTGATTTATTACCGAGTCCTCAGCCTGACTCGAATCTTCCTGAATTTAATTAGCTGCAAGGGCAGCTTTGAACATTTTAAAAAATTCGGGGATATACATGAATTCTTCACCAGTAGCTTCAATATCATCCCAGACGAACTCAGCAGATGGTTTCCATGGAACAGTTTGTGGGATTCTTCTTGGAAATGGTGCTACAAAGGTGATAGTTTCGAATTCATTCTCATGGTGTCTCCAGGACACTGTCGCAACTGAAACTTCTTTCATTTGCTCCTTGTCGTAATATAATTTGATTCAGTGTCCATTAACAATGAAACTTCCACCTTGTTTGTCATAGAGTTCGACATACCCAGATGGATATCCATGTTTAACGACATATGGTCCAAACCATTTTGGTTGTAACTTAGGAGCTTTGAATTTGAATTTCATGTTAAAAAGCAGAACTTTATCTCCGGCTTTGAATTCTTTTCGAATTCGTAGCTTTTTATGATGATAAGCTTTTGTTCTTGCTTTATACAGTTTGGAGTTTTCATAAGCTTGGAGTCTTAATTCATCGAGTTCGTGCAATTGCAGAAATCTTTTCTCTCCAGCTATTTTGAGATCGGTGTTACAATGTCTGAGCGCCCAATAAGCATGATGTTCAACTTCGAACGGCAAATGACAAGTCTTCCCATACAAGAGTCTGTAAGGAGTTGTGCCAATTGGTGTTTTATAAGCCGTACGAAATGCCCATAGAGCATCGTCAAGTTTTCTTGCCCATAATGAAGGATTGTCCTTTACTGTCTTTTCCAGTATTCTTTTGAGAGCTTTGTTGGTATTTTCGACTTGACCACTGGTTTGTGGATGATAAGCAGTCACAAATCGATGATGAACTCCATATCTTTTCATGGTTTTCTCCATTTGTTGATTGCAGAAATGAGTTCCTCAATCGCTTATGAGTGCTTTGGGAATTCCATAACGAGCGAAAAGCTTTTTGAGAAAATTAACGACGACACGAGCATCGTTTGTTGGTAAAGCCTCAGCTTCTGCCCATTTGGACACATAATCTATAGCAACGAGAATGTGTTCGAATTTGTGGGATTTAGGGAAGGGTCCCATGAAATCTATTCCCTAAATATCGAATATTTCACACACTTGAATGCTTGTTAATGGCATTTCATCTCTCCGAGAGAGATTGGTTGTTCTTTGACAAGCGTCACAATTTTGAACAAGTGTATGTGCTTCTTTGAATATTGTTGGCCAATAGAATCCAGCATCAAAAACTTTCTTAGCTATGGTGGAAGGACCATAATGTCCCCCAGTTGGGCCATGATGACATTCGTCAAGAATTTTTCGGGTTTCAGAACCAAAAACACATATTCGGATCATCCCATCGGGACACATTTTTAAAAGATATGGTTCTTCCCAAAAGTAATATTTGAGTTCCAAAAAGAATTTGCTTCTTTGAGCATGAGTTAGACCTTTTCTGAGAATTCCTCCGGCGAGGTAATTCGCAAAGTCAGCAAACCAAGGATCGTCAGTTTCATTGATGGTCATGAGAGTTTCATCGGGAAAATAATCACCGATTTCTTCTTCTTTTAATTCCTCATGATTAGGATTTTCGAGGCGAGATAAGTGATCAGCAGCAAGATTCTCTACTCCTTTCTTATCTTTGATTTCGATGTCAAATTCTTGAAGTAGTAGAATCCATCGAATAAGACGTGGTTTAGCGTCTTGTTTGGTAAACAGATATTTGAGCGCTGAATGATCGGTAAAAACGACTGTTTTTGAGAGCACAAGATATGATCTGAATTTGTCGAATGCAAAAACGACGGCCAGTAATTCTTTTTCGGTGACGGTATAATTTTGCTGGGTACTATTCAGTGTCTTGGTGGCAAAATATATAGGCCGAAAATGTTTTCCTTCGCGTTGACCTAAGACAGCTCCAACAGCAAAATCGCTTGTGTCGCACATAAGTTCGAAGGGTAGTGACCAATTAGGTGAGACCATGATCGGAGCACTAGTAAGTTGAGATTTCAGTGTTTCGAAAGCTTTTATGCAATCAGCATTGAAGTTAAAGACAGATTCTTTCTCAAGAAGTTTCGTAATTGGACGAGATATTTTGGAAAAATCTTTGATGAATCGGCGGTAAAAACCAGCATGTCCTAAAAAACTTCTAACGGCTTTGACGTTAGTTGGTGGTGGAAGTTTTGAGATTACATCGACCTTTGCTTTGTCTACTTCCATTCCGGCACTGGAGATTTTGTGGCCAAGCACAATTCCTTCGGTTACCATAAAGTGGCATTTCTCCCAGTTGAAAACAAGATGTGCAGCTTCGCATCTTTCGAGCATTTTATCGAGATTAGAAAGACAAGCTTCAAATGAATCTCCAAAGACTGAAAAATCATCCATGAAAAATTCCATGGAGGTTTCTAGCATGTCTTGGAGTATGGCGATCATACACCTCTGAAAAGTTGCGGGTGCATTGCAAAGACCAAAAGGCATACGCCGATATGCGTAGGTTCCAAAAGGACAAGTAAAGGTGGTCTTTTCTTGATCGTTAGGATCGATGGGAATTTGGAAATATCCTGAAAATCCGTCGAGGAAACAAAAGAATTTATTTCCTGCTAGTCTTTCAAGCATTTGATCCATGAATGGGAGCGGAAAGTGATCCTTTCTGGTGGCTTTGTTTAACTTACGATAGTCAATACAAACGCGCCAACCAGTGACAGTTCTAGTTGGAACTAGTTCATTTCGCTCATTAGTTACAACCGTCATTCCTCCTTTCTTAGGAACACAGTGTACAGGACTTATCCAAGGGCTATCCTCAATTGGGTAAATGATTCCAGCATCAAGAAGTTTTATGATTTCCTTTTTAACAACTTCTTTCATGTTGGGATTGAGTCGACGTTGACGTTCTACCACAGGTTTAATCCCTTCTTTAAAATTGATTTTGTGTTTGCAAAAATTAGGACTAATTCCTGGGATATCAGATGTTTTCCAAGCAAAAGCTTGTTTGTGATTTTTGAGGACAGAAACTAAACTTTCTTTCTTATTATCCTCGAGCAACGAAGATATGACTACTGGAAGAAGAGAGTTTTCTTCCAAATAAGCATATTCAAGATGATCTGGGAGAGGTTTGAGTTCGAGATCTGTGGGTGGTTCTTCGATAGAGGATTTAATTCGCATCTCGTCATTGAAAGTTATTTCTTCAAAATTTTCTTCCTCTTCCTCTATTTATTCTTCTTCTGAGTTCTCTCCTTCGAATTCTACTTTCATGAAATCATCAAATTCTTTATCAAAATATGTTTCATTGATTTTTTCAGAAGTAGTCATGAATGGATCGGATTCGTTCAGTAATGCATCTAACTCCTCATCAGTGACTTCATCAATAACATCGACCTTCCCCAACTCTGGAATATGGGTAGCGCATTGCTTTATTGATAAGAAAAGTGATTCGATCTTCCCCAACTCCAAGGTTGAGTTCTTTTCCTTTCACTTTGATGATTGCATTGACGGTATTTAGGAAAGGTCTTCCTAGAATGAGTGGGACTTTACTATCTTCTTCCATTTCCAAGATTACAAAGTCCACGGGAAAAATGAATTTACCGACTTGAACAAGCATATTCTCAGCGATTCCCACAGGATATTGATAGGAATGATTTGCCAATCAGATACTCATTTTTGTTGGTTTCAGGCTGTTGTTGCACAACTTGGAATAGAGTGAATAAGGCATCAAATTGATACTTGCGCCAAGATCGGCCAAAGCATTGCATTTAACATTATTCCCGAAAGTACATGGAATAAGAAAGCTCCCAGGATCTCCGAGCTTTGGTGGGATTTTGTTTTGAACTATAGCTGAGCATTCTTCGTTAAGAAAAGCTGCTGATATTTGCTCAAGCTTGCTTTTGTTATTAAGAAGTTCTTTCAAAAATTTCCCGTAATTGGGCATTCCGGCTATAACATCAACGAGTGGAACATTGAGTCTAACCTCTTTGATTATTTCGATAAACTTCTTATAACGCTCTTCCATCTTCTCCTTTTTTAGGCGTTGAGGATAAGGAATTTTTGGTGTATACGCCTTGACGGTTGGAATGTTTTTCTTTTTGGTGGTTTGAGTTGTGTTTGGTTCTTCGTTTTCATCCTCACTATCAATGGTGACAGGAGCATTAGGATTAGGTGGTGGATCGAACGAGAGACCACTTCTTGTGAAAACAACATTGATATGTTCATTTCTTGTTTGTGGTGGACGGTACGTCTTATCATTTCATGGTTTTGGGTTGGATTGAGTGTTACTTGACAATGAACCAGATGGTCTAGAGGAATGTTGGTCAGAAATTATGCCAAGCTTGTTTTCAAGATCTTGGATAGATGCTTGATGATTTTTCTGTCCTTGCTCAACTTTGGCTTTAAGATTGAAAAATTGATTTTTGATAAAATCATTTGCGGATTTTTGACTAGCCACGAATTCTCTCATGGTTTTTTCGAATTCGGTTTCTTTTGTCTTTTTGTCAGGATTTTGTGGTGGTGGATCGTCAGTTCGTGGTTGAGAATCACGGTTGTCATCCCTTGGTCGGCGATCTTGCCAATTTCCAGAATTTCGACCGTAATAATTACTACGATATCCTCCTCCACGGTATCCTCCTTGAGCATAACTCGCTTCTCCTTCCTTCAGTCCACCCATAGGTTTATCGTCGCACTCGGACGATGGATGATTTCCTCCACAATTGTTGCATCCGTCTCGTATTTCCTTTATTTCATCTTTGATATCTTTGTACTGCGAGTCGATTTTTGAGGTTAACGCTTCCATCTTCTCCATGAGTTTTGAGGTATCGGTGTTTTCGACAAAAGCAACGGTTTTTCGGAGAGGTTTGGTTTTGGAATCTTTGGACCAATCAAGTTTGAGAAGTACTCGATCTTTGAGAAATTGATGTGCATCGTTAGGAGTCTTATTGAGAAAAATTCCTCCAGCATCAAGGATTCCTTGAGAGATTTCATCTAGTCCATGGTAAAAGATTTGGATAATGGTTCCTTTTGATAGCCCATGTCCATGACAACTACGAAGCAAATCTTTCATTCGAAGTCAAGCTTCGACAAGTGATTCGTTTGGGTTTTGGTTGAAAGCATGAATTTCTCCCATTAATCGATCAAACATGGCAGGTGGAAAGAATCGGCTCACAAAAGCTTGCCTCATCTCCTCCCAAGTATTGATGATTCCTAGGGTTAATTCATTGTACCATACTTTAGCATCTCCGGCGAGTGACGATGGGAAAAGTTTGAGTTTGATGGCATTGACATCGGTGTCGCCATAACGGAACATGCCGCAAATTTCGATGAATTCGGCAATGTGCTTATGCGGATCGGCCCGCGCACAGCCATCGAATTGTCGGTCTTTGATCATAGAAAGGTAATGTCCCTTCACGGTGAAGTTGTCACCAAGGTTAATAGCAACAATAGCACTTTCGGGGGTTGGTGCTACGGTTCGGTCGGTTCCCCACATTGGTTGATAGTCCGCCATGGGAAAAGGTAAATTGGTGAAAGGGTTGTAAACAACTTTGGCTTCAATGAGGTTATCAAATGGTGGGTTTGGTACTCTTGGTACACGATTTTCTAATGGTATGAAAAGTGTTCTTCTTCTCCTTCGAATCAAACGTTCGGGGTTGGTAAGAGGTGTAATTGGTTCTATTCCCGCTGCTCGAGTGTTCATACAATGACCTAGAGAATCCAGGCAATATCTAAACACACGGACAAACAACGAAAATAGTTTCTATGGGTCAGAGAAGGTAACCGGATCGGTTGCGGGTTGCGAACGATCGGTTAGACCAGTTGATTGATGGACAAACACGTAACCGATTCGGTTAAGGGATAACCGGATCCGGTTAAGGTTTCTGAGAATTTTTTTTTTTTTTTTTTTTTTGGTTGAATCGACTTTGGGAAATTCAAAAACTTGTTGAAACACAATCTAATCCTCGCCAGCGGCGCCAAAAACTTGATGTGCCCGGTTGGTGCAAGTTTTAAATTTATAAAAGGTGAATTACCAATATTACCAATAACACATACGAGCAAGTATACTCGTCCGTTATAGCAAGATTATAAAGGTAAGTCGGGATCGTTCGCAGGGATTTGAGTGAATCTAAACACAAGTTTGAATTAACGGAGTCTATCCAAAACATATAATAAAGCAAATAGGTATAATGAAATTCAGATGATTAAAAACTACACTTGCTTAAACTAGTTTCATATCATAGATTAATGTGATTGTGTTAACTTCTTAACATGTTGGTTATGATAATTAGTTGGTGTACTAATCTATTGTTCTTACAAGTTTGTTAGATATTGGATTTCACAAACACATCACATAACAATATATGGTTCGAATTATTTAGAGGTTTAGAGAGAGAAAGTGGGATCCTTTCTAGAGAGAGAAAGTGAAAGAAAACTTAGAAGGTTAGATTAAGATGAATGAAAGGTCCAACCCTCTACCTTGGGAGGTAGAGGGTATTTATAGTTACAAACAAAACGACCTCCTATCGGCCTGTGGATCAGGTATACAGTGGGTAAAGACCCGTCCTTCCTCCACGGTGTTGCTCTAAACTAAATAGCTAACTAAATAACTAGTAAATAACGTAAACAACGACAAATAACGACATGTCTACGAGCTAACTTATGCTAGATCATAATTGGGGTGACCGACACTTTAACATGGAATTTTCTAATTCCTAACAATCTCCCCCTAAGGGAGGTCACCCCATGAAATACATTTTGCTTCCTAGCATTCTATCTTTGACTTCGTTCTTGAGCTCGTAGACTTCAATTCTTCAATTCTGCAATCTTTGTGCTTAAGCAGTGATTCTTCCAAGTCCGCATAGATTAGTACTTTAAGTGGAGGCCTTTGAACTGATCCACATCTTTGATGATCTTCGAGCTTTCATTGAGATCATCAGCCACATTAAATCTCTGGATCACCCTTTATTGTGTTGCCATCATGTGAAGTTGTGACTTTTTGACCAACATGCTCACACTTTTGAATCATGACATCTTTCCATCAGAGTAGCGGAAGCCTTACTGGTTCATGATATTTGCAACAGCGTAGCAGAAGCATAGTATAAAAATATCAGAACCAGGTTATGTAGATATGCACCAGTCATGATTTCTTCAATTAAGTGTGGTTGCTGTGAACATGCGGCTTTGGATTGACTCCTCAATTCTGATCAGCTGCAACCGTCCAAGTGTACCTGCAAACAACAGTTAGCAATAAAACATACGAAAGTGTCTTTGATCACTTTCGTTGAATTGAGGTACACGGCCCACGGTTCCCCGTTGATCAGTAGAAGTACTGCCTGTGATCAGGTAGAATTCCTAAGAATCTCCTTGACAGGGTTTCGCAGCTGTTCTAGCTGTTCTCAAACCGGAACGTCTCAAAGAAGACAACACGGAGTGAGTGAACCAGCAAATTGAGATTCACTGATTGATGAAAAATGATTTGAAAAACAATCGCGTATTGCTTGAAGAAAGAGTTTTGCAATACGACGAAGGTTTTATGAGAAAGATCAATTTTCAAACAAAATACTTTTTGTATTAGAGAATGAGTACACATTCGACGTGCTAGTGAAAAGAAGAGATTCGCACATCGAACGGTTTTTCTAAAAGTATTTTTCAATCATAGATACTTTTTTTTTTGAATTTTGAAAACATAAGTACACATTCGACGTGCTAGAGAAAAGAAGATTTGCACATCGAACGGTTTTTCCAAAAGTATTCGTCAATTCATTTCCTGGACCAAGGTTGATTCAAGATTGAATCTCCCCATCGTTTCTATCCAGTTGTCACAAGTTTGATCTTACGAGAAGATCTCACATGTCACCCACCAAGAGCTTGTTTGATGTAGGCTCTAGAGGGATTTCCATCTTCATTGTGAATATTTTTACATATCACTCGGATGTTCTGGCAATACCACAAGGATAATGCGTAGGACTCTTAATATATACTTACTTTTCACATTGTGTGAAAAAGCAAGTCTTCAAGAATTTAGTGTCCTAACGAGATATTGTGGATGATCTCTTGGCTCTAGACTCAATAGTGCACATATGGTTCCTGTGTCGGAGACTAGGGAGAGGGTCTCCTTCTTCAATATCAACAATCTCTAAGAGAAAGTCGATAGATAATGTCGGTTCCCCGTGAGAAATGAAACAAGTCCTTTTAAGAGGAACTTGAGTAGCTTGGGAAGTTCTAGTGCAGTGCATCACTGGGTCCATGATGTCTTGTCTTCAATACCAGTGTTACCTTAGTAACCACCAGTAGCATATGAATTGAACCCGGTTTCTGCCCTAAGGTTGAATTGATGGAGGGCTATTTCTTTTCACCCTTTTTCACATTCAGTTCTTTTTCATTCTTCAACCCCTTCAGTGCTTACCGAGACTTCATTACTAGAACCTTGTTGGGTTTATTCCAGTTCTAGCTCTATCTCAGTCGGCACTCTTCCCAAATCTCACTTTTTCTCCTTTTTTTTTTTTTTTCAACATACCTACGGACTCTACACTAACTAGTGGATTGTCCCTGGGTAGATCCATCCGGTTCTGGCTGGATCGTGGGAACAAATACCTAACCTAACCATCCTTATAACACCATGCATAAAGTAAATTGGTCGGTCTTTTGGTACAGTTCATTCTTCCTTAAAACCAATTGAAAAATCATTTGGAAAAACAATCAAGGTACTTGTGATACGAGATCAAAGCATTTTGTACCTTAATAGTTTTGATCATTTAGAAAACCTCCCCCTCAACATGTGCATATGATTTTTAAATTGTTTAGCACATGGAGGCAAGAGTTCTTTTGAAGCACATCCACAATCACAAGCGCCATTTAAGAAACCATTTGAAAAACACAATCAAGGTACTTTATAATCTCTTTTTAAAAAAAACTTTTGTACCTCGATGGTTTTGCTCCCCCTCAATATGTGCTTCGAGATTCGAAAGCGTTTAGCACATACGAGAGAGCAGCCTGCACAATTGAATCCAAACGATCACCTTTTATCAAATTTCATTATTAAATCACAAATTCTCCCCCGATCAAAAATATCAAACCCTTTGAGATTTTAGATCCCAAGTGATTTAATACGGTTTATAAAACATGGGAGAATATGTGGCCTGGTTTAAATACTCATCATGTTTTTGGATAAATCCTCCTCCTCAACATGTGCATTGTGTATGAAATCGTTTGGCACATGGAGGCAGGAGTGCCTTTAAAGGACTAAAACCAATTCCTTTTAAACAGATTTGAGATTTAAAACACGATCTCTACCCCGATCAGAAATATCAAATCATTTGAGATTTGTGATCCCAACTGATTTAAATCATTTATAAAATTTTGGGGAAAGACGTGGCAAGATTTAATTTTGAAAGATGACAGATATGGACCATTTTAAGACATTAAAGATTGTTAGTGTCAGGTATGATAGTTTTTAAGAGATCTTTTAAGTAAAACAAAACAATTTCACAATCAAACAAGAACAGAAAAGATTTCATTTTGAAAGACCTTGATTCTAAAGAAAAAATCATACCATGACATAACATTAAATCTTTAGATCACCACTTTTTGTTGTACAAAACGGACTTTTTGAAGATATATTGTATGAAAATATTTTAAATTAAATCACACTCCCCCTCAATCGATGACCTAAGTCGATAATTGAGTGACTTAAGTTTTGAAAAAATGAAGTCCGGTGATTTTCAAAATTTAGTCCAATATATTTTCAAAACAATATATTCCATTTTCAAAACAATTTATTCAAATTTATTCAAAATTGTTTAAAAATGGTATCCTGCACAAAGATACGTTAGTGGTTGAGAAGCTTCCGTTGTTGTTGTTGTAGGGTTGGAAGAAAAACCGTCTGCAAATGCAGTGAGACTTCTTCTTACGTTGCATTTTGAATGCCAACTGAGGTCCAATTAAGCTCCGTTTCTTCACTTGCTGAAGAAAACCATCTGCTGATGCAGTAAGACCTCTTATGTTGCATTTCATGCCAACTCTCCATTGAAGTCCAGTTAAGCTCCGTTTCTTCATTTGTCAACCCAAGATATCGTTACCCTTTCCTTTCGGCATCCAATCATCTTCAATTGTGGGATCCGGATCGGGAACATTCTTATATACCAATATACCTGCATACGTTAGTGAACACACACAGATATATGGTGGTCGACATCACCCAAACAGCAATCGACTAATAAAAGTCAATGTAACATATCAATCAGATCATATAAATGTATGGGAATAATGTATACATCAAACTCTAATCATCTAATCCTAGCAATCATATCCTAGGCACCTAGTCCTTCAACATAGGTTAACATCATTTTTAATTAAGCATATTAGGATAATTAAGAAAGCCCGTTAGAAGATATAGATTTTAAAACATTATCCCCCTCAATCAATGACTCAATTTGTGAAAAGTTTAAAAGTGCTGAAGTCATTGATTGAGTTTGCAAATTAATACGAAAACTCTGAATCTGATTGACTTTTCAAGCAACTCATTTACCACCATTTTAGAAAACAACAAATATTTTTCTGAAGAATTTTAGACGGAAAAACATTTGTGTAGGAACAGCAGTCCTTCGACATACTTTCCTCAAATTTGTTTTTAGGATAAGTGCACGAAATATTTGAAAATTGGTTTAGCGCGGCACTTTCCTTTCTATAAAGAGCGGGTTGCTATCAGAAATAATAGCAAGCCATTGTTAAAGCACGGGTCACAGTCTGAAGTAACTGCAAGCCATAATTTAAGCACGGGTTACAGTCTGAAGTAACTGTAAGCCATAATTTAAGCACGGGTTACAGTCTGAAGTAACTGTAAGCCATTAGATTTGTGACATGTTTAGAAAGAAATATTTACACCTCCTGCTCGAACTTCATCTAAAGTCCCGTGCCATTATTGAATGACATTTCTAAGACCGTAGATGTTATCGATACCAGAAGACATGTCATGGAAAACATATTTTTGGTATTTTTTTTTGAATTTTTCTGATTTTTATGGGATTTTAGAAGGTTTTATATTTTTCTATTTTCTTTTTTGTTGGTTTTATGTTTTTGTATTTTGTTTTTCGAATAAATATTTACAAGAGATGAATTAGTTTAAGAGAATGATGAAATGAGTACCGAGATAAAGATATCGTTCAGCACGATGTAGAAAAAGATGAATCAACATCTCTTAAACTTTCGCCACCAAAGCATTCGAGGCTTCTAAGAATATCGTCTGAACATGAGCCTTCTCAATTTGAATCTTTGGTAGCTTCTCCCCAAACTGACAAACATCGAATAAAGACCATTTTCCTAAGAATTAGAGTTGAATACAAAGCGGTCTCATTGATTGAAGCTCAGCACCCTGAAGAACAAGAGAACACCGAAGTAACAAGTTGAAACATTGATCGTCTCAGTAGTTATCAAATCCGGATTAACTGATTACGACCGATCACATGAACCTGTTGTGCATCCCCGATGTACACCTTACTCTTCGAGATTGACCAGTTGTCTAGTTAGGGGAACAATATATCAACATCTTCATTTTACCAAGTGCATTCCAGTTATATAACATATAACTAATCAGCACATAATGTACACATGTACCCAACAAGAGTAGAGACGATGACATTCACGTAACATGTTGAGTCACTAATCATCTCTGTGGATGTCAACTCTGAAATAACTGAATTAGCTCGATCAAGTGAACATGTTGTGCATATAACCGGAAGCACTTTATCATAAACTGTATATAAGATGTCGATAGGCAGTATCATCTCACGTTCCAAATATTCTTCTCACATTTCTTCCAACTGAATACTGATGTAACAAAAACCAAAGGTCTCCAGAGACCACTTCCCCCAAAAAGTTGGAATAATATATCCTTCCCCCAAATAGTTTTGATACCTCAGAATCAGCAAAACATAATATATCCATAAACTTGAAATCTTGTGAGAAGAACTCAAATAGCCCAAGTGAATCCTGTGAGAATCAACTGCTACATAAACTCTCTCTGACTATCTTTATCAACCCATATGTAGACAATTTGAAGTGACCACTGTTGAAGAAAAACCCGATATACCAAACTTGAAACTGAAGTCGAATTCCCCGCATTTGTGTCTTAAGCTTGCACTTAAAGATGGAAGAACGGTGTCGAGAATCTATGCTTCAAGCAAATCTCTAAGTACTCACTACTCAAACAAAGTATGAGACATTAACACCTCTTGAGATTATCCACACCGTCATATGCGTGTGACACTGAGTAAAACAAAGTAACTCCTAATAGTGATAGTTAACCAGGTCTTCAATCATCCACCTCGACTGCTGGTAACTAGATAACCCAAGTCTTCAACTCAAATACTTAAGCTCGAGCAAGTTATCAAATAAGAACACGCCTTTGTGAACGTCAACTTCAACCTCAAATAAGTTATGAATGTGTAACTTCAAAGTAATCAACTTGTGTCAAATGTCCAACACGTGAATAAACATACAATCGGATGTACATTGACCCACTGACTGAACCGGAGCAAATGATTCCTCAACATCAATGCATTCTTCCTTACGGTATACATGTAGAAACTGATTTGGAAGATTTACCAATAATGTTTTTAAGCGGATGAGGAATTCATTTTTCTTAATGTTCATGTGGTTGATTTACAGAGTGCACATTTGGAGAAGAAAAATGAAACAATGATCCGTGAAGATTTAGCAAAGGAGTACCAAAGAGCGGATCACTATTCATGAGTGCAACTGCAATGATAGACATTAACAACGCCTTGTGAAGTAACTGGAGATAAGGTTTCTTGAGAATTCCAAGAAGTACTTCTTAGATGGTGAACCAGTTGAGTCAATAGAAACCAGAGCATGAGCTTCAGAAGCTGGATGATCAACATTCGTTAGAGGTTGGAAGTACTCATCAAACATATCTTTGAAAAACAATGAATCCCAAACAATGAATCCCAATTATCCTTAGTAATTGAAGCATTAGGCGTTGGAGGAGTGTCATCAAAAATCAAGCAATGAATCATTGCTAAAGAATCTGAGCAAGTCTAATTGGGGATAAAATTTTGGCTTTTCAATCTCCCCCAATTAGTGCTCTCCCCTAAACTGACGAAGATTTTCAAGTGTTCTTCTCAGCCCGGATTTTAAGAAGAAGTCTTTAGATCAACAAATGCAATTCGTCTTTAGTCTTCTAATCATGTAGCTTTCAAATGTAGATTAGACTGTAGACTCGACCTTCTTCAAGATTATCCGAATGGGGAAATAGACAGTTAACATCTTCTTCACACCAAAGGCATTCCCGTTAACTTGTAAATAGCAAATCCCCTTAATTAAAATCCCTCCCAATCAAACAAGAACAGAAAGATGTTCATCAAGGAAATCAGCCCAGCAACTAGAAGCACTTTGTCATTTAATCATATCAGCCCGTGTGAAGATGTCAACCAACGGCTCTTAGAAGAAACTACATGTGAAGATGATCCTGATAAGAAGAATCTCGGTTCTTACATGGGTTAGGAGCCGTTTGACCATATATTCTCAAATATCAGTCAACCATGCAAAAAATTCACACTTCTTCTCCCCCTCAAGAATTGCATACAGATGCCATTCTTGATTAACCAAGTGATTATCATCCAAATGTACTATATTCACACTTCTCCCCCGCAAAATTAGCACATGATGTCGCCATCTTCATTATATTGAGCAAGAGGAAAAAGAGTAATTATCAGTAGTCCGGTTCACTTGATGACTGAAGCGCATGGAAAAAGCATGAAGCATGTTGATGAAGAATGTCGATGAGAATGGTCATATAACATGAAGATTTCTCTTCTAAAGAAGATAAAGCGCACTGAAGCGTACACCTTTCTTTTCTTTGAGGAACGGGGCCTGAAGTGTTATCTGCAGACGCCATAATGATGAAGTACGAGGCCTGAACTGATTTGAACAGACGTCATAGTGTTGAAGAACGAGGCCTGAACTGATGTGAACAGACGTCATAGTGTTGAAGAACGAGGCCTGAACTGATGTGAACAGACGTCATAGTGTTGAAGAACGAGGCCTGAACTGATGTGAACAGACGTCATAGTGTTGAAGAACGAGGCCTGAACTGATGTGAACAGACGTCATAGCCGGTTGAATATCAATGTTGAGAAACTTGAACCCGTGAGTTATGAGATATCAATCCATTTGTGATCCATACTTTAAGCCAGTCCATGTATTGAAGGATCGAAGTATCTGCAGCTGAGTAAGGAGTACCTACACTAACATTACAAGCTTGATTGCATATATATAGGTTAGTGACATTAGTATCCAAACTCTTTGGGGTTTCACGGTCAACCTTGATTTTTTCATCAGAAAACAGCTTTCCGGTAGGAATCCACCTAAGTCCAGCATCCTTAAACATTCTACCAGATGGTATCCACTTATGGCAAGGTCTAGGATTGTAAGGCTTCTTATACATAGTGGAAGACTTATCCTTGTTCCTAGTTTCCAAAGATTTAGCAGTTGGTATCCATCTAGGCGAAGTTTTTGGTTTGTATTGTTTCACAACATGTTGAACCTTAGTCGCGTTAGTGGTCTTAGTGGATAGTACCTTGGCATGTGAATTAGGAAACTGTTTCTTATGTGGAAAAGACTCAGAATTTCTAGTTTTGTTTTCTACATGCTTAGCATTCTTATGCAAATAACTACTCTTAGCTGCACGCCAATCCCTAGTCTTTTGAGTGTTCCTAGGTAGTGGTTTACAACTACTAGTAGTGCCTTGAAATCTCGTAGAATTGCTCACCCTAGGTCTTGCACCTAAAATTCCGTCTTTTTGAATCAGTGCCTTTTTCCTAGCTTTTTCTAGAAAATAGTTCTTCCACAAGTCATTCATATCATATGAATTCTGGGTTTTAATGCTTGGTTTTGACACTGTTTTTGAACTAATCCTAGAGGTGCTGGGAGTAAAAGTAGCTGCATGTTGAGGATTAGAGGAACTAGAGGCATGACTCTTAGGTAACACAGGTGAAGTGACTGGTTTTGACAAAACTTTTTCCTCATCAACTTGGGAGGCAAACCGTGTTTTTGAAGATTTTGGTCTTTCGGACATAAACGCAGTAGGCTGCCTAACAACAGACCGGTTTCTAATGGGATGAGAAACTGGTTTCCCCAAGGTTGATGGTTTTGTAAACTTAGTGTTCACACTTTTCCCTACAGTTTTCCTAAGCTCATTCTTTAAGGCTACAATAGCGAAACTCTTATCCTGAAGTTGAGCTTTGAGTTCATCAATTTTTTCTATCAAAGAGTTTGTTTGTTCCATTGAATTAGTTCTAGCTTCTTTGACAGACTCACTAAGTTCTACGTGATGCTTCCTCAAAGACTCATTTTCCTTTAGTAATTTAGCCACATAAATTGACAGTTCATTATTTCTTGTTATAATAGCATCAATGTCTTGTGTATTCATGACTAAATTACTTTTCTCATTCAAGACAGAAATATGTTTCTTCAGATTGTAAATGGTTGACTCTTTGTCTTGAAGCTGAGCTTTCAAAGTGTTAATTTCAAAAAGTTCACGGAATTCAGGAAGTTCCGGTTTTTTACATGGTTTGTTAAGTTGAAAACTTTCTTCTTTACTCTGAATCGCGATTTCAAGTGAAATGCAATATTTTTCAAGATTTGAGAATTTGTTTGAAAGTTCATCAAAAGCCTTCTTATCAACCAAATCTTTTGTTTTGAAACACTTAATCTCAGACTCAGCCTTAGTAACAGAACATTTATGATAGACATGTTCAACATTATGATCAGTTTGTTTAAGTGCTTTAGCAGATGCACTATGTTGAACAGTAAAGGGTACCTCATTACATGACACATGCTCAATTTCTGGTCTGTTATCTGCATCCACAACATGTGTAACGAGAGTCACTGGACCGCTGGATGTGTCAAGCTTATCAATATCTGAGCCTCTGTATTCAGTGCCAACTGATCCATCATCTGGTGTTTTACCCGACTCATCATTATATGTTGACTCTGACATTCTGCATTCAACAACACCCGATTCTTTAACAGATACATTACCCAACTTATCACAACTATTTCTCAACTGCACCTGACGCTCATTCACGTTTTCATCTTTTTGTGTAACTTCCTCAATGTACTTCTCCACATTATCCATGAGTTGTATGAATGTCTCAATGAACACGCTAATTTCCATTCCAGTGTGTTTCTTGAAAGAGACTTCAGTCATTTCATCATCAAAATCTGAGGAATATTCCCCCCGGATAAATGGCTGAAATTGATCGAAGATTACTTGAAGAGCTGCATTAGATTCATCAGTTGAGAACTTCTCTTTAGTAATTTGAAACCTCAGTTGTTCTAAGTTTAGTAGCACAGTTCTTGTCAAGATGGGAAAATCCTGACGAAGGAGAGCACTGCTTGTTCGATCCATAGTTGTAGATAGAAGTAGTTTGAGGTGCAGATAAAGTAGTTGAAAGGGCTCAATGTTACATTTCTTTAGCATGGCATTTTGTAGCATTGACTGGTGCATTTCAGTCTTTTCAAAGTCTGAACCCGGAGATATCACATCCTCATTGATTGATTCAATCATCTTTAATCGTTCAGTGTAGCATCCATTATCATTATTATCCACAGCATCATACAATTTAAGCACTTCTGAAATCACTGGGTCGGTAGAGTAAGACATGATGTGGTAGAATGCACGGGATTTTACAAGTCTATGATTTAAACCGAGAAATAGAATCTTTCGTGGGATTTTACTAAAATCAAGACTAAACCGTTAAGCAATGACGAATGGAATGATAGACAATTGTGTGTTAGGACATATGATTGTATGTAGGATTAGCAGAGATGTTGTTTGGTTGTGATTCGGATTGGTTTAAGCCCGTTTTTCCTGAGAAATTTAGGTCTAAAAACTTAAAAACCTCAATAACTTCTGTTCGGAGCGGATTTAGACCTCGAAGGTTGACCCGAGTTCATTCGGCGTGCCATTCTCCTCGTTCTCACGGTCGTTTTGACAGGTATTTCGTCCAAAACGGAGTTACGGATCAAAAGTTATGGCCGTTTGAAGTTTTGACGTAAAAAGTCAACTTTGGTCAAACCTCTTCTTCGTAAAAATCAACCAAGTCGCTATAACACTTGAACCAAGTCGCTAAGCACCTAATTCGCCACCACGCTAAGTCGCTAGAGTTCCAAGTCGCTAGCCAGATGTAAGTCGCTAAGTGGTAACTCGCTAACACTTAAGTCGCTAGCAAAATTTCAGCAGCAATTCGCTACTCAAGTCGCTAACAATGCAAGTCGCTAAAGAGCAACTCGCTACAGACCAAGTCGCTACCACCAAGTCGCTACCCGTAGTGGAGAGTCCACTACTTGTACTTTAACTCGCTAGGTCTAACTCGCTAGGTTTAAAGCTGTAACTCGCTACAATTTTGTGAAGCAAGTCGCTAGGAAGAATATACTCCGTGAGCTAAGTCGCTAACTTGAAAAACCATATAAACATCACTTTTTAATCCAAAAACAACCCAACCACGATGATTCAAGCCTTCCAAATCAAAACCTAAACACTTATGATTATCTTAAACACAAAAATACAATCAAAATCCAAACTTTAACACTAGAAATCAACCAAATGATGCAAAAACCACTAAACTTTCTCAAACTCAAAAACCACCTAAAAACCACTAGAAATCCAAAGATATGTAAGAGATGATATAACCTTGGCTCTTGATACCAATTGTTAGATATTGGATTTCACAAACACATCACATAACAATATATGGTTCGAATTATTTAGAGGTTTAGAGAGAGAAAGTGGGATCCTTTCTAGAGAGAGAAAGTGAAAGAAAACTTAGAAGGTTAGATTAAGATGAATGAAAGGTCCAACCCTCTACCTTGGGAGGTAGAGGGTATTTATAGTTACAAACAAAACGACCTCCTATCGGCCTGTGGATCAGGTATACAGTGGGTAAAGACCCGTCCTTCCTCCACGGTGTTGCTCTAAACTAAATAGCTAACTAAATAACTAGTAAATAACGTAAACAACGACAAATAACGACATGTCTACGAGCTAACTTATGCTA
This sequence comes from Chrysanthemum seticuspe, assembly GCA_019973895.1. Taxonomy (NCBI): domain Eukaryota; kingdom Viridiplantae; phylum Streptophyta; class Magnoliopsida; order Asterales; family Asteraceae; genus Chrysanthemum; species Chrysanthemum seticuspe. The sequence continues at coordinate 243,231,326 of BPTQ01000009.1, forward strand.
GATCATAATTGGGGTGACCGACACTTTAACATGGAATTTTCTAATTCCTAACAAAGTTAAACCTTCGTCAAGATTTTAGTTTATAAAAACAAGCATTAAGTTTAACCAATCAATTCAAGATCAATTCAAGTTTCATAAGTTTATATACATAAACTTAAACACAAAAACATCCACTTGTTCATCAAATTGCTTAAGAAATGGTCAATACAAAAGGTAACCGATCATAGCCAAAAGGCTATAATTGATTCTCAACGACTAATCTTACGACCATTTAGATGTTTCCAACCAATCCAATTCGATAATCAAAAAGCGTTTCTATTACAACCACACCTTAGTTACTTTGTATAATCAAGAATAATGGGTAAAAACAATCATCCATAGACAAAATGATTATGACTAGTTGAATAACACGAAGTTCTTTCGACCTCAACGATTATTGTCAATTAGCCAAACTTGATTAACAAATGTCAGTATGAAACTTTAGCACAATTGGATCTTAGAATCAACTTGAAATTGAATTAAAACATGTTAACACAACCACTAACTATTCATATGATAATCAACATCATTTAAGCAAGTGCATAAAGAAACTAGCCACTCATAGCAAACATAAACATAAACTCAGAACTTTGAATATTAGAAAACATGATTGAACGTCTTACAATGTTTGGAATAAGATTACAAATGGTATAGTAATGATTCCCAAATGATTGAGGTAGATTTCTAGGTGTTTTGGCCTCCAAATGGTGAACTTCTGGATCTCCAAACTTCTCTGGACTTCTAAGGACGAATTTTAAGAGCTTAAGGCTTTGTTTGATGAGTAGAGAGATTTGTATTATAGGTTGATTGCTCTAATGCTCACAATTAGCCTCTATTTATACTAATTCCAAGGCCTAGGGTATTAAATGATGAACTTGGCCATCAAGGAGTAAGGAAGGGACTATAATACACCAAGAGAAGGACCTAGAATCGTTTGGATACAAAGGGGAAGCTTAGTGATGAAGATTTGGCAACTGCAGCTTCTCCAACCGGATCGGTCATACGACCAACCGATCCGGCTGGTCTTCAATAACAACTAGCCGACCGATCCGGTTGCGGGTTGCGACCGATCGGTTGGCGATGGTAAAAACACTGATTCTGACCGAATTCCAACCGATCCGGTTGAGAGTGTAACCGGATCCAGTTGGATCTTCTGAGATACAAAAACTTGATCTTTCTTCACTTACTTTGTAGAACTTGATTCTTCAATCACTGAGGTCTTCAAAAGGCCTTGAGATACTGATTTAGTCTTGTTGAAATGGGAATCTTCGCTTAGCTGAATATTTCTTCTTTTTCCTCTATTTCCCTGCACTTGGTTATAAACACTAGACAAACATCTCTAGATACGATTAAGTACAATAATCATGCAAATATAACCAAATAACAGATATAAAATTACACATAACGCTACTAAAAACATGCACAATCTAAGCGTTATCAGTAGTCGATGATTGAGTGACTTAAGTTTTGATAAAATGAAGTCCGATGATTTTCAAAATTAAGTCCAATTAATTTTCAAAACAATATTTTCCATTTTCAAAACAATTTAATCAAATTTTTTCAAAATTGTTTAAAAATGGTATCCTGCACAAAGATACGTTAGGTGGTTCAGAAGCTTCTGTTGTTGCTGTAGGGCTGGAAGAAAACCGTCTGCTGATTCCATAAGACCTCTGACGTTGCATTTGTAATGCCAACTCTTCATAGAGGTTCAATTAAGCTATGTTTCTTCATTTGATGATAAAGAAAACCATATGCTGATGCAGTGAGACCTCTTACGTTGCATTTCATTCCAACTCTCCATAGAAGTAAAATTAAGCTCCGTTTCTTCATTTGTCGACCCAAGATATAGTTGCCATTTCCTTTCGGTATCCAATCATCATAAATTATGGGATCCGGATCGGGAACATTCTTATATACCATGATATCTGCATACGTTAGTAGACATACAAACAGATATATGGTGGTCGACAACACCCAAACAGCAATCGACTAATAAAAGTCAATCCAACATATCAATCATATCATAAAAGGTATGAGAATAATGTGTTTATCAAACTCTAATCATCTAATCCTAACAATCATATCCTAGGCACCTAGTCCTTCAACGTAGGTTAACATGTTTTACATTTAAGTATATAGGATAATTAGATGAGCTCGTTAGATGATATAGATTTGAAAACATTCTCCCCCTGAATCAATGACTTATTTTTCTGAAAAGTTTAAAAGCGTTGAAGTCATTGATTGAGTTTTCAATCTTTACGAAAACTTTGCATCTGATTGATTTTCAAGCAACTCATTTACAACCATTAAGTTCAAACAAATATTTTTCTGAAGATTTTTTAGACGGAAAAATATTTTAGTAGGAACAGCAGTCCTTCGACATACTTTCCTCATTTTTTTTAGGATAAGTGCTCGAAATATTTGAAAATTGGTTTAGCGCAGCACTTACCTTTCTTGAAGAACGGGTTGCTATCGGAAATAATAGCAAGCCATAGTTTTAAGCACGGGTTACAGTCTGAAATAACTGCAAGCCATTGTTTAAGCACGTGTTACAGTCTGAAGTAACTGTAAGCCATAGTTTTAGACATGTTTTGGAAAATAATATTTACACCTCCTGCTCAAACTTCATCTATGGTCCCGTGCCATTGTTGAATGACATTTCTAAGACCGCAGATGTTATCGATACCAGAAGACATGTCTTGAGAAAAACAATATTTTTGGTATTTTCAAATTTTCTGATTTTTATGGGTTTTTGTTGGTTTTATATATTTTTATTTTGTTTTGCTGGTTTTATATTTTTGTATTTTCTTTTTGATAAATATTTACAAAGATAGAGTAGATGATATAGTATAAGAAGACGATGATACGAGTACCGAGATAAGGATATCGGGCAGCCCCGTTGTAGAAGATAGAAGTCATCATCTCTTAAACATTCACCACCAAAGCATTCGAGGCTCTTGAATGAGAGAAATTGAACCATCTGAAAGTGAGACTTTGGCAGCTTCCCCCCAAACCGAAAATCCATTAGATGAGCAGATTTGAAGCTCTATTTCAAGCTTGCCTTAGCCAGGTGCACAGAGAAGCACACCATTATCATAAATCCCACTGCTCCTTTTAAGAACGATAATCGAGATTCTTCGTTCGGGGTTATATCATCAACAAGAATAGCAACATATCATCCCACTCTTTAAATTTCTTCTCATATTTCATTACCACTGAAGTCTGAAGCGATGCATCCCCAAAAAAGTTGTCAAGAGACCACTTCCCCCAAGTAGATGAATTGATGCAGTCAGTCTCTTAGACTAGAGCTCACGAACCCGAATACACAAATACCCAAAGACAGAGAAACTTATACCATCGAAGTAGCAGATTAAGTCTGATAGCCAAAGAATAACCCCGATGTATACTTTTCTCTCCCCTGATGATAGTGTGTGAAGCTCAAGAACCCGAAGTACCCGAATGGCCAAAGAGAGAATAACCGATAACATTGAAGAAATAGGCTGAATCACTGATTATCTCTGCGGATGACAATATCTGCGGATGTCAACTACGGAATAAGTGATTATATCTCTGAATCACTGATTAAGCACTCAAGTGAAACAGCTGAGCGCCCCCAATGTACACAATTCTCTCTCCCCTGATGATTGCAATAACATCGAAATCATCACACACTTGTGTACCTCTTTTGTCACCAGAAACTAACTCTTTCATCTCTTCCCCCACATAGTTGGAATAAGAACACTAAATTGCCATGAGTCAAACCTTGAGTTTCTCTACGGTAATGACATTAGTCTTCCCGGGATATCTTCAATCACTTAGAAGTTATAAGTTCATCAATGTTTACTCGCGTTTAGATGCGTGTCTCCTTCCCCCTTGCTGGTTTTGATACTTCAGAATCAACAAAACATTATAAGCCCAAATACTTGAAATCTGTTGAGAAGATCGCTTGAAGTCTTTGTGAGAATCAACTTGCTGAAGCAGAATGTGAGCAAGTCTAATTGGGGATTAACTTTGGCTTTTCTCTCTCCCCCAATTTGTGCACTCCCCTAAACCTACAATCTTTATGATGAATGCTTGAATTAAGAAGAAGTCATTAGATCATTAAATGCAACTCGTCTTTAGTCTTCTAACATGTAGCAGAGAATGTAGAACCGACTGTAGACTCGACCTTCTTCAAGATTGTCCAATTGGGGAATAGAAAGTTAACATCTTCATCTCACCAAATGCGTTCCAATTACCTTATATGTAGCAAATCTCCTTAACTAAAATCCCTCCCAATCAAACAAGAATAAAAAGATGTTCATCAAAGAAATCAACTCAGCAACTAGAAGTACTTTGTCATTTAATCATATCAGCCCATGTGAAGATGTCAACCAACGACTCTTTAAAGAAACTCCATGTAGAAATGACCCGATTAGAAGAAGCTTGGTTCTTACATGAGTTTGGAGCTGTTTGACCATTTATTCTCAGAAATCAATCAACCATGCAGTAAATTCACACTTCTTCTCCCCCTCAAGAATTGCATACGGATTTGCCATTCTTGATTGAATAAGTGAATATCTTCAACAAATTTAGTCTATTGACACTTCTCCCCTGAAAAATTAGCACATGATGTCGCCATCGTCATTATAGTTGAGCAAGTGGAATAAGAAAAACAATCAACGGTAGTCCGGTTCACTTGATGTTTGAAAGCGCATGGAAAAAGCATGAAGCATGTTGATGAGAATGGTCATTAGTGAGAAGATTTCTCTTCTTCAGAAGATAAAGCGCACTGAAGCGTACACTTTTCTTTTCTTTAGAGTGCGAGGCTTGACCTATTGTGTTCAAACGCCATAGCCGAATTAATATCAAGATTGAGTTACTTGAACCCGTGAGTTAGATATCAATCCATTTGTAATCCATACTTTAAGCCAGTCCATGTAGTGAAGGATCGAAGTATCTGCACTTGAGTAAGGACTACCTGCACTAGTATTACAAACTTGATTGCATATATTTTGGTTAGTGACATTAGTATCCAAACCCTTTGGGGTTTCACAGTCAACCTTGATTTTGTCATCAGTAAACAGCTTTCCGGTAGGTATCCACCTAAGTCCAGCATCCTTAAACATTCTACCAGACGGAATCCACTTATGGAAAGGTCTAGGATTGGTGACATTCTTATGCAAAGTGGAAGACTTATCATTATTCCTAGACTCCAAAGATTTAGAAGTTGGGATCCATCTATGCGAAGTTTTAGGTTTGTTTTGATTCATAACATGCTGAACCTTAGCCATGTTAGTAGCCTTAGTGGATTGTACCTTAGCATGTGAATAAGGAAAATATTTTTTATTCGGAAAAGACTTAGAATTTCTAGTTTCATTTTCTACATGCTTAGCATTCTTCTTCATATAACTACTCTTAGATGCAAGCCAACCCCTAGTCTTTTGAGTATTCCTAGGTAATGGTTTACAACTACTAGCAGTGCTTTGAAATCTCGTGAAATTCATCACCCTAGGTATTGCACCTAAAAGTCCGTCTTTTCGAATCTGTGCCTTATTCCTAGCTTCTTCTAGAAAATAGTTCTTCCACAAGTCATTCATATCATATGAATTCTGGGTTTTAATGCTTGGTTTTGACACTGTTTTTGAACTAATGCTAGAGTTGTTGGGAGTAGAAATGGCTACTTGTTGAGGGTTAACGGAGCTAGAAGTCTTATTCTTAGGTAACTCAGGTGAAGTAACTGGTTTTGACAAAACTTGTTTTTCATCAACTTGGGAGGCAAACCGTGTTTTTGAAAATTTTGGTCTTTCGGATATAGACGCAGTAGGCTGCCTAACAACGAACCGGTTTCTAATGGGATGAGAAACTGGTTTCCCCAAGGTTGATGGTTTTGTAAACTTAGTGTTCACACTTTCCCCTTCGGTTTTTCTAAGCTCATTCTTTAAGGCAACAATAGTGAAACTCTTTTCCTGAAGTTGAGCTTTGAGATCATCAATTTTTTCTATCAAAGAGTTTGTTTGTTTTATTGACTTAGTTCTAGCATCTTTGACAGAGTCACTTAGTTCTATGTGATGCTTTCTCAAAGACTCATTTTCCTTTAGTAATTTGGCCACACAAATCGCTAATTCATCATTTCTCATTTGAATATCATCAATAGTATTAACATCAGAATTACTTGTAACCAAATTACTTTTCACATGCATATTTGAAATATGTTTCTTCAAATTGTTGATAGTTGACTCTTTGTTTTGAAGCTGAGCTTTCAAAGTGTTAATTTCAAAAAGTTCACGGAATTCAAGAAGTTCCGGATTTTTACATGGTTTGTTAAGTTGAAAACTTTCTTCTTTACTATGTATCGCAATTTCAGGTGAAATGCAATGTTTTTCAAGTTTTGAGAATTTGTTTGAAAGTTCATCAAAAGACTTTTTATCAACCATATCATTTGTTTTGAAATTATTAGACTCAGCCTCAACCAAGGAACATTTATCAGAATCATGTTCAGTATTAAGATCAGTATGTTTAGGTACATTAGCAGATGCACTATGTTGAACAGTTAAGGGTACCTCATCACATGACACCTTTCATTTATCGGTCTGATATCTGCATCCACATCATGTGTAACAGGAGTTACTGAGCAGATGGTTACATCATTCTTTGTTGTCTCTGACATTCTGCATTTAGCAACACCTGATCTTTCAATTGATGCATTACTTGATTCATCACAACTATCTCTTAACTGCACCCAACACTCATCCACACGTTCATCATTCAGTGTAACTTCCTCAATATACTTCTCCACATTATCCATGAGTTGGATTAATGTTTCTCTGAACACATTAGCTTCCATCCCAGTGTGATTCTTAAAGCACATTTCAGTTACCAGATAATCATAATCTGAAGTGTATTCCCTTTTAATGAATAACTGCAGTTGTTTGTTGATCACATGAAGTGCAACTTTAGAACTGGATTCTTGAACCTTTTTCCTATTCGTTGTTGTTCTAATTGTTCCAAGTTCAAGAACAATGTACCAGTAATTGATGATAATTCTTGACGGAAGAGTGTAATACATGATCTTACAATTCCCATTGTGTATTTGTCATCAATTCTAAGTAACATGAGGTGTGAATGAAGTTGTTGATAAGGTTCAATGAAACTTACCTTACCCTTTGCAAGAGCCTTCTGTAACCTTGACTGGTGCATTTCTCTCTCTTTAGATTCTAAACACGGAGATCTCACATCCTCATTGATTGATTCCATCATCGTTAACCGTTCAGTATAGCTAATATTCTCAGGGTTGTCAACAGCATCATACAATTTAAGTACTTTTGAAATCACTGAATCAGAAGTGTAAGACATGATATTGCTGTGTACACGGGATTTTACAGGTCTGTGATTTAAACCGAGAAATAGAATCTTTCACTGGATTTTACTAAAATCAAGACCAAACCATTAAGCAATGACCAATGGAATGTGTTAAGATAACTGATGGATCAACACAATGATATACAATTGTGTGTTAGGACATATGATTGTTTGTAGGATTAGCAGAGATGTTGTTTGGTTGAGATTTGGATTGGTTTATGCCCGTTTTTACGGAGAAATTTAGGTCAAAAAACATAAAAAGCTCAATAACTTCTGTTTGGAGCGGATTTAGGCCTTGAAGGTTGAACTGAATCAACTTTAGTTTGTTCGGCATGCCATTCTCCTCGTTCTCATGGTCGTTTTGCTGGGTAGAACGCTAAAAACGGAGTTACGGTTCAAAAGTTATGGTCGTTTGAAGTTTTGTCAGGAAAAGTCAACAAGTCGCTAGTAAGACAAGTCGCTAGAGTGACAAGTCGCTAACTAACAAGTCGCTAAAGCAGCAAATTGCTAAGCTGACAAGTTTCTAAATAACAACTCACTAAGTAGACAAGTCGCTAAGGAACAACTCGCTGAGAGGTCAAGTCGCTAAAGAGTAACTCGCTAGTAACAACAAAGACAAGTCGCTAGAAATAATAAAGACAAGTCGCTACGTCAACCAAGTCGCTAGCCGAAGTGGTGTCTCCACTACTTTGTACTATTTTTCGTCTTGTCTCAATAGACAAGTCGCTAGGGCTTAAATCGCTACCACTTCAACTATAAGTCGCTACCAATTAACGAAGCAAGTCGCTACGAAGAAAATTTATCCAAGAACCAAGTCGCTAGGAAGAAAAACTTAAACACAACCCTTTTCAATCCAAACAAAGCTCAACCACAGTGATTCAAGCTTTCCAAATCAAAACCCAAGAACTTACAATGATTCTAAACACAAAAGTACACTCAAAATTCAAGCTTTAACACAAGAAATTATCCAAATGATGCAAATACCACTAAACTTTTTCAAACCCAACAACCATATAAAACCACTAGAAATTCAAGAAGATGTAAGAGAGATGATCAAACCATGGCTCTTGATACCATTTGTAACATATTAGATTTCCCAAACACACAAACAATCACAAATATGGGGCGTACAATATGAGGTTTTAGAGAGAGAAAGTGGAAGATGGGAGCCTTTCTAGAGAGAGAAAGTAAACAAAAGAAAGAAGGTTAGATTGAGTGAAAGGTCCAACCCTCTACCTTGGGAGGTAGAGTGTATTTATAGTTACATACAATATGTCCTCCTAACGGACTGTGGATCAGGCATACAGTGGGTAAAGACCCGTCCTTCCTCCACGGTGTTACTCTAAACTAAACTACGCTAATAACTAACTAATAAACTAACAAATAACGTAACTAACGATATGTCTACGAGCTAACTTATGCTAGATAATATTTGGGGTGACCGATACTTCAATATGGAATTTCTAATTCCTAACACCCGGCCTCATTTCTAGCTTAAACTCCTTGACCCTCGAATCTAATTCTTCTTCAATCACCTTTAGCGTACCATCACTGAACTTGTAAAGCTCACACAGTATCAGTAGCATTCTTGAACCATATTTTTCTGTAAAGACAATTGCTCTTGGAGTGTCAATCAATGAGTAGTCGTGTTTGAATTCATGCCCTGTGGCTTCCCATTGAGGTTTTGTGAGATTGACTTGAGTCTTGTAGCTTTCCATTCCAAGCTGAGAATCACCTACTCTTTGTCGTATCACTAACCCCCTTATCCATAGATTGACTGCCGCAGCGAGAGACTTCTTTTCACGAATGGGCAGATGGTCAAGATGGCCTTGAAGGTTCAATAGGTACAGATCTTCAAAGTCACTTGGGAACAAGTGATTGAAATCGTTTTCTTCAATTGCATGGTCTTTCAAGTCAGCTCTTCTGAGAACAATCTTCTTCAGATAATCATAACCATAAATTTGGAAGATCTCCACACTGACCACACTTAGAATTCGCAGCTTGGATCGAACAGCTCTGCGCTTCTTTTCTGCACCATGTCTTTCAATTTAGAATTTCTTCTTTTTAAACCACCAATGAGAGATTCCGTATGAAGCAGCAATATCATACTTGTATTCTTTGTCTGTCCAGAATTGGTCAGGTACCATTTGCTCAAGGCCTGGATCTAAGTAAGTTGCCGCCTTCATCTTAGAAATAGATAAGGCAGGTATTCTTCCTCGAGTATTAGCCCGTAGATAGTCCAGATCTTTATTGAAGAAGAATTCTGATTCAATGGTTTTCTGTCCGGGTTTACCACCAAGAGGAAGAGGGTTGTTGACGTTGAATAGGCTGATATTATCATCTACTTGATCTATCAAAAACTTGTGACATTTTTCCATTTGGAATTACAGATGAGCGGCATTAGAATGAAAGACTTTAATAATTTCATAAGCTGGGCCTTCAAGATTCTTTGGGGTGATTGATGAGATTCCCTGCTTTTCACAATACCATTTAATGAAGCTTCCCAAGTCACCAGTAATGTGCAATAGTGATTCTTCTGAAGGGTCTTCATGGTTGGCTGCAATGGTGGTTGTCCAGTTATTGTCAGGGACAGTCAAATCAGACTCTGGAATGGCCCATGATGGTTCAGTAGATTCAGCTTGTTCTTCGGGCCACCAGCTTTGAGTCATGTCTTTAGAAGGTGCAGTCCTGGATGATTTGATGTGTTTTCCCCTATGTATGCATTCCACCACTCTTCATCATCAGAGAGCTTAGGAATATGTTTGGTGGAAGCATCATCATCTTCTGAATCTGACTCTTGCACAACGAAAGATTCTTCATTCATCACCTGCTCTTCAGGAATGGTGGTGAAGGTGGGTGCAAACCTGGAGTCAGCTGTGGTCCATGCAGTAAAGGACGAGGTCTTCGAGGTTTTATGTGACCCTTGTCCTGCTGAGGAACCAAGTTGGTTTGAGGATTCTGGAGGTGGAGTTGGTGGATTGGCCTTTTGGTTTGTTGTTGTCCCTGATGATCCCCCTATCCTAGACGACCCAGCTCCACCAGTTGGAGGAGGAGGAGGAGGTGGCGGTTTAGGAACTCCAGACATAGATTCCAACATAACAACTCTCCTTTTCTTCTTTCCCTCCCTTTCACGAATATCCTCCAAGAACTTCAAATGATTAGCATGCTTGATAGAGTCCTGGAGAGCTTCATACAATTTCATGTGAACTTCATCCTTATGCTCATCTGTTTCAAACATTCTATCGGAGAGGACTAATCTCATATCCAAAGTAGGTAAATCCTTAAACCTCTGATGTAGCGGAGCTTTCATTGCCCATTCCACCGCATCCTTAACTTCCGCTTAAATGGCATTCATTACTTCGGTATCAAAATTGAAACTCTCCAACTTGGATAAATGACGATCAAGGTGATTTACATATTCGGGCAGGTGGTGCTTCTCGAGAGCTTTAATTCGCTTTAATGCTTCATCAAGAAGTTGCCCCGTTGTCTTGCTGGGAGGTGTTGATGCAGGTGGTGTGATAGAGTCACTTATAATGACGACTGGTTGAGGGATGGTAGTAGTTATATCAGAGGACACGGGTGGTGGAAGTGCGGTTGATTGAAGTGAAACAGGTGGTGGAAGTGCGGTTGCTGGAGGTGTTTTTGATGTAGGGACTACTGGTGCCGACATAGGAGGAACGGTTGATGTATCCTACTGAATAGTGACAAAGAACATAGATTTAAGCTCTTCCTTTTCATCATTTTGCTTGTCCAGAAGATGTTTCAACATTTCTTCTCTTTAGCTCAAATTGCTTTATAGTCTTTGGAGTTGGAGCAGCTTGCTCTACCTCTTCACCAGCTTTCCCTTTTCCTTTACCCTGTGCAACGGGAGTGGTTTAACGTGGTACAAATTCTGGTTCCTGTATCATAACCCCCTTCCTTGGTTGTCTCTGAGACACTTCAAGACTTTGCAGGCTCTCTTGAATGCCTTTTTGGAGTGCAGCATCATCTTCATCCATTAAGGTCATCTCTTTCTCGGGTACCTTGGACCCTTTTCCTTTCCCCATTCATGCGTCTCTCTTTCTCCTTTTCTACTTTTACGATGGTGAATCGGCAGACTCATACCTTTCTTGCCTTTTCTTAGGGAGGCTTGCATAAGAGGGAGTTGGATTGGGTGTGTCTTCAACAGTTGTTCCTGACGCCTTTTTCATATATTTCTTGAAGTAGTCGGCTTTCTTAATTATTTCTGTGAGAAATGCATAAGGGATTGGCATTCCAAAAACCTCTTTTTTCAATCCTTTGGCAACAAATTTCAAGTTACCAAGAACAAATTCATCACCAGCTTCATGGAGAGCTGACTCACTTCTTGAAGAAAACTGATATTTCTGCTGCAAGTCCTGGATAATGAGCTTCGAGAATCTTACGCTAGGAATCACCCTCTTGTCTTTGGTTTTCTTTCCCTTGACTTGATTCAGAAAATTTTGTCTATTAGTGATGAAGGTGTCTGATGACGTATAGTCCGTATTCAAGTCATGAACCCGACCAATAAACGCTACTAACAACTGAGCCCAATACGAATGGGCTAACCCGGTAACGGTTTGGGCTCACGAAGGCCCAAACCCAAAGTTATTTATGGTTTTGGATATCGAATATCTCTTATTTATGAGATATGTATTGATTGACCGACTTAGGCGGGATACGCCGAAGGTTGGGGAACACGAAACCAACAAGGATTTCGTGTGTATATAAAGGGCATCTCGGCCCTCATTAAAGGTACTATCTAAAACCATTACTCTCCACTAAACCCTAAAAACCTATTACTTTCTCTCACACCAGAGGATAATCATGGGAGACAATCCCACGTTAAGCCTAACGGTGTTTTCTGTTTTCTTAGTGCGCAGGTCTCAAGCATCAAGATCTAATTGATATGAGAACCAGCGTCTAAATAAGGAACGCCCAACTTTTGTATCAACAAGTGGCGCCATCCGCGGGACCCATTACTAAGAACTAGAATGACGAAGCAAGGAAACCTAAGCCAGCAATCGCATAGTGACCTACAAGGGAAGAAGCAGCAAAGTGGATCAGCCTCTAAGCAGGCCTCTGGAACAACCGGTGCAACCAGAAACCAAGGGTCAGGCCCAGATCTGGTCTTCACAACAGTGGAACCAGGCACGGGGAAAACCCATGCCGCTACGACAACCACCAGCGCTGAGATTCCACAGCGCACCCTTCTTACCACTCCCCTGCAATCGGTGCTAGAAACGAACCTCACAACCCCACCAGGCGCACCTGAGCGTAACATGGTTTCAGAGGTGGAAACAGAAACCCTCGCGCTAGAAGGAGTCGCGCCTAAACTAGCGCCAAGTAACTTCGTGTCTCAAAACTACGAAACCTTGGCTGCCCTCATGCAAGAGGAAGCGAAAAAGAGGTCGAGTCAGAGCCTACAAGCCCGACTCAACTTCGACCCAGAGCATGAGACATCCCCATCATGTCACCGGAGGGGGAGGCGCGAGAGGGATAGCCGCCAGCCCCCAATGTTTACCAGGATCGGGAGGAGAGTTGTGAACGATGAAGATGATGACCTACAGTATCTGGGAGAACACGAATATGATGGATGGCGTACCAATGCCCACACTAGGTTGGTAGCCGCATCGTCCATGACAGACTTGGACGATGGCACTCCCCAAGTGAAAGCTCCTCGAGCTCGGATTCTGAGGACAGTCAGCGCAAGCGTCGAAAGATGGGAAGCTCATCCTCCAATGACTCCTCGGACAACGAGGACAGAGAAACAAGACACTGGAAGTCCAGGAGAAGATACCGTGACCAGGAGGACGAAGACATGTCTCTTCCCTGGCGCCGCCAAAAGGTGGATGCGTTCACTCAGCGCATCAGCGACTTTTCAGAAAATAAGAGAAGGCGCATGCCTACTAATGTGATAACCTACGATGGAATAGGTGATCCGGACGATCACCTAAAAATTTTCGAGTCAGCTGCTACCATTGAAAATTGGCCACAACCTGTGTGGTGCCACATGTTCAATTCCACATTAGTGGGAAATGCGCGAAACTGGTTCAGTAAGCTTCCACGCAAAAGCATTGGCGGCTTTGAAGAGTTGCGGAAGGCGTTTCGCCTGAACTTTACTCAAAGGAAGAAGTGCGCCAAAACCCTGTCGAACTTGCCAGGGTAAAACAGCGGCAGGGGGAATCTACAAGCGCTTATGTGGAACGCTACAAGATGAATGCATACATGTCAAGGCATGTCCTGAAATACTAAAGATCTCAGGGTTCATGAACGGTGTCAATAACCCAGAACTCATCAAAAGATTGAACGACAAGGCCCCCCAAAACCTTTGAAAAACTTATGAAACGTACGAGGTCCTTTTTCCAAGGAGAAGCTGCCGCGGCGGACAGCAAGAAAGGCTACTCAAACTATAGGTCACAAGAACATCCTAGGAGACAATCCATTGACCAGAGTAGCAACCGCAACAAGAACTACCGCGGCCAGGGGAGCGAACGAGATAATGACAAATATACTCCGCTAACCAAGACTCCAAAGGAGATATTCGCAACGGAAGGCGCGAACTTCCCGAAACCCCCACCAATGCGCACCCTAGAGGATCGTCGCGTGGGAATGGATATTGTGACTATCATGGATAGAAGGGCCACACCACCAATGAGTGTGTCTAATTGTGCCAACTAATTGACAAACTAGTAAAAGAAGGCAGATTGGACCATTTAGTTAAGAGCATCAAGGATGGGAAAGATAAGCAAAAGACTGGGAACAAAAAAGAAGCACCCAAAGATAAGGATGATATCATTTACATGATACAGTCATGGCAGCGAAAGACTAGGCAGAAGGTCAGCCAAAAGTTTTCCTGTGGGAGCGAAATTTCTTTTCCTACCTTAACTGCGGACAACGCAGTGGTAGAACCGCTCACCATTGAAATTAATGCAGGGGGTCATGATATCCACCGCATGTATGTTGATGGAGGAGCATCCGCAGATATAATGTATAAACATTGTTTCAAGCGACTGTGACCTGAGAAACGAAGTCAATTAAGCCCGGCCATGACGTCGTTGACTGGTTTTACAAGAGAAAAGATATGGCCCATGGGGCAAATACGCCTACTAGTCAATGTGGGTAATAAGGAACACTCCACAACAGCATGGATGAACTTTATGGTGATCAAATCTCCTTCGCCATACAATGGCATTATTGGAAGGCCAGGGATATCAGCGATACGCGCAGTACCGTCTACAGCACATGGGATGCTCAAGTTCCCGATGGAGGGGGGCATTGTTACTCTCTACAATACCACCGTACCACCTGGAGAATGTAACACAATTACATGTGAGACGGCACACATCCCAGAAGAGCGCGCAACTAAAGTATCAAACCTGAGGGTCGCAATTCATCCTGATTACTGATGCGTGCCAAACAGTCAAGCTAAATCACACAAGCCCGCCACTTGTGAGTGGCGGACCGTAACCAGCTTAAAACGGCTCAAGCACGTACTCAATGAAGATCTGAGGAGTATAGTGTTTCCCCGGGTCGTTATGTCCCAGCGAGCTATGCAATGGATTATCAAACGTATAGTGATCGCGAGATTTGAACGGAAAAGGAGATTTGGAATTATTATAACTACCGAAAAAGGACATAAACTACAAGGGCTAAAATGAAAATTAAAGGAAATTAAAAAGATAAAATCTATTAAATAAACGCTATCACTATATTTAAAATGATGAACGTTTAAAACTTGAAACTAAAAACTTACGTTTAAATTAAAATTACGTAAACGCACAAAATAAAAAGTGAAACTTATACAATATAAATCCTAAAAATATGAAAAATACATTTTTACAATCCTAATGATAAAAGAAAATTTTAAGAAAAAGAAAATTATTTTTATGACTATTTATCTAATTATTATTAATTAAAAACTATTTTTAACTATTTAATAATTACTTAAAATACAAGAAATTAGGAAATAAAGCTAGAAAAATAAAATTATGAAATGGAAAAGTCTAAAATATCAAAATAGAATTTTCAAAACTATTTTTGTATTTTTCGGATTATTTTTCTATTTTCTATGAATTTTAAACTATTAAAAACTAATTAAATTACTAAACATTACCAAATAAACTATGAAAAATCTGGAAAATTACTTTTTTCACTTTTTATATTTATCTAAACTTAAGAAAATTGAAAAATTATTTTTTTGAACCTTTTCTGAATTTTTTATATTAAAAGCTAATTAAAAATGATTAAAAACTACTTTAAATTAGGAAAAATAGCAAAACAACTTGGAAAAATCTGAAATTTTCAGGAAAACTCTAAATTAATACTAGGAATATAAGAAAAATGGAAAAACAGGCACTTATGTGGAGAAATTAAGAACTGCTATGGAAAGTGCTTATGAATAAGCACTTTGATAAGCTAAAAGCTCACCAAAAGACACCAACTGTTTACAGAAGCCTTTTTATGCTAAAAGAACTAGAATGGAACAGGTAACAACAATCTACAACCTCTGATGAGCAAGATTGACCAGATTTGTTGTCTAGAACTAATAAGCTAACACAGATTTTAGGTACCAACTTTGAACACATGCACGAGCTTAAGAATAAGCTCAAACTGAAAACTACCAATTAGAACTTGGAAAAGACCTGGTTGAGAGTATTTAGACCAAAAATCAGACCATGATAAGCTCTTTTGAGCCCTATGCAACTCTAGACAAAACTGAGAAAACTCAGTTCATAAACAGATCTGTGGTGCAAGGCATATGGGCCTAAAAGAAGAGCTTATTTGGAGCTTTTGCAAAAATTGTAAAATTGTACTAAAATGCTAATAAGTAATCAGACCAGATAAAGTTTCTAAATTGCCAATTCTCACTTGATAAGACCCAAAGATGAGGTCAAGAAAAATCCTTTTAACTGGACTCAAAACAGACTTTAGCACTTTTTGACTTTTGAAGACAATTGAGCACTTTGACTAAAATGAACTTTAGATCCAATTTTATCACTGAGATTGATGTTATATGATGTGACAAGTGTAAAGCAAGCAATGTTGATGGATTCTAAACACAATTCAATGAGTTGCAAACCCAAATCCACAACAGATAGACAGATTGACAGATTTTAAGGCACTTTTGACTTTTGTGGTGTTGCAGACCAAACTATTGATTCAAATGAACATATTTAGACTACACAAACATGAAACAAGAGAAGCTAACCACTGAATGCATCATTATGATAGTTAAATCAGTCAATCCAAACACTCCTTATTTCAACTGATATGCAACAAAACAGATTTAAACTCAGAACCATCTTGCAATTATGATTAAACTAACTTAATATAACTGAATTACTACTACTAGAACAGGTTTTAACATATTTAAACTACAATTGTAGATTATGCATGAGATCTTGAAAATAACTTACAACTTGTCCAAGCCACAATGGCTAGCAAAATGTGAAACAAGAACCACTAACCTAGCACAACCAACCCAAATCACTATGAATCACCCCATTTCCATGCCTGCATCAACCCTTTCCCATTTCTGCATCATTTTTGCTTATGTTGACTTTTGTTGACCAAGGTTCTAAACTGCTTGTACTTTGATAACAAGCTTACAGAAAGCTATTTTAAGCTTTTATGAGCTTGTTTGAAATTAAGATTGAGCTGCTAAAAGTTTTAACAACTGAATTTAAAACTTAAAATTTCAACAGTGGACAATTCAAATGGAAATTGACTTGAACTAAATTTGATACTTAAAGAAAGTTGAAATACACTTAGAAACTGTTATTTGATACAAATTAAACTTGAAAATGCAATTACAAACTAGCTAAGACATGATACTAAGTAAAACGACATACATTGTTTAAAAAACTAAAAACTAACTCCTTGCTTGATGCATCCCTTGGCCTCTTTATACACCCAAAGTGTCTCTCTCCTCTTTCTGAATAGTTCCCACCAACAATTTGGACCATAGGATGTGTAGAAGCAATCCTGGCCGTTTAAACCTTTTTGGCGCCAATTTTGTTTTAACCGTTTGTGGGATTGAGTGGGGTTGGTATGATGCATTTAATGTTTCCTGGCTCTTTGTGTTTGGAGGGGGGGTGTAGGGATGATGATGGTGAGATGGAGTGTGATCAGAAGAAGCAAGCAATGGTGATGATGGATAATGGGGTATCTCGTGAGGGAGAGAGGGAAGTGGTGGTCAAATGGGTTTGACCGGTATTAAACAAAGAGGGTGGGTTGGTTTCGGGTTTAAACCGGGTAAATGGTTGGGCTTGGGATTGGATTGGGTAAACTGATTGGGCCAAAGGTAATAAGGGGTCCGTTTGTTAAGCTTAAAATACAAGGACCAATTATGCAATTCTAACAAACCAAGGGACCAAACCTGTAATTTTGCAAAGGTATTACAAGGACCATTTATGACAAGTTTCATTAGTACACGGACCATGAAAGATAATTTTTCCATTTTTAAACGTCCAAGGACTAGATTTGCCAATTTTGAAACTTGAAGGACCAATTTGTAATTTTCTCAAAACTTTTTACATTTTTCACCAAAGGACTAAATTTGACAAGTTATGATTTTAAAAGGACCTTTGGTGATTTTTCTTTTGAAATTATGTGCTCAGGGACTGTTTTTGACAACTTTTGAAACTTGGGGGACTAAAACTGCAATTTTTGCAAATTTGATATGTTTTTCATCTGATTTTGATATTTTTGCATTTAAAACACATAAAACACTGATTTGTGATATTTTGATCATTTTGATGTGTTTCTGAGTGTTTTCAGATGATTTTGCAGTTTATTTTGTACAAAAATGATGAGTATTTAGACACTCATCAATTACCTAGAGCAAGAAATATCAATCGGGGGATCGCTATCTGATAAGGCAGGGCATCCGTGTGCGCACTCTTGCAAAATAATCTGGATATCTTTGCATGGGAACCAAAGCACATGACTGGTGTACCACGCTCGATTACAGAACACAAGTTGAGAATCCGACAAGGATACTCCCCAGTAAGATAGAAGAAGCGCGGCCAGGCCCCAGAGAGCGCAAAAGCAATTCTGGAAGAAGTTCACAAACTTGTGGATGCAGGTATCATGCGAGAAGTCTATTACCATGACTGGCTTTCCAACCCAGTGATGTTCAAGAAGAGCGATGGTAGTTGGCGGATGTGCGTGGACTTCACGGATCTCAACAAAGCATGTCCACAAGACTGCTACCCACTACCAGAGATAGACTGGAAGGTAGAATCTTTGTGCGGATACCCACTTAAATGCTTCTTAGACGCATACAAAGGATACCACCAAATCCAAATGGCTAAAGAGGATGAGGAAACAACGTCCTTCCATAAAAGCCAAGGCGTCTATTGTTATACTAAGATGCCCTTTGGATTGAAGAACGCAGGCGCCACCTACCAGCGATTGGTAGATAACGCATTTGAAAAATAGGTGGGCCGCAACCTAGAGGTTTATGTTGACGACCTTGTCATAAAAAGCCATACAGAGGACGAATTGGTGCGCAATATTGAGGAAACATTTAAGACACTACAAAAGATCAACATGAAGCTAAATCCTAAGAAATGCACTTTTGGTGCTACAGAATGCATGTTCCTGGGATATTTGATAGAGCCCGATGGCATTAAACCATGTCCAGAAAAAACGAAGGCTGTCATCCAACGTCCTTCACCGCGCACGTTGAAAGAAGTCCAGTCTTTGAATGGAAAACTAGCCGGTTTGAACAGATTCTTATCTAGATCGGCATATAAGTCACTCCCCCTTTTCAAAATGCTCAAGAAGTGTACCAAAAAGGGAGATTTTCGCTGGACTACGGAGGCAGAAGAAGCTTTTATACAACTTAAACAACACCTAGCAGCGCTCCCCACACTAGTCGCGCCCCGCCCAGGGGAATAATTAATTATGTACTTATCTGCGACTCATGGAGCAGTCAGCGCGGTACTACTGACGGATAGGAATTCAGTACAAACACCGGTATATTTTGTAAGCAAAGCGCTCAAGAAAACGGTGGTTAACTATAGCGTAATGGAGAAGTTGGTCTTGGCATTAGTATTCGCCGCCAAACGGCTGCGCAGGTACTTCCAGGCGCACCCAATAGCAGTGATCACAGACCAACCTATCAAGCAAATCATCTCCAAACCCGACGCATCGGGACGACTACAGAAGTGGAGCGTGTTGCTAGGTGAGCATAACATCTCCTACAAACCGCGCACTGTGATTAAGGGGAAAATACTAGCAGACTTCATCATCGAAAAACCGGACACTGATGATGCACCTTCACAAAGCAAGGTGGAACCACAAGAACCATGGATTTTATTCACGGACGGATCTTCATGCGTAGACGGGTCAGGCGCAGGACTTATCCTAACGAGTCCAGAGGGAATGGAATTCACTTACGCACTGCGTTTCGAATTCACAGCAACAAACAACGAGGCAGAGTATGAAGCCCTGATTGCAGGACTATGCATTGCAGCTCGAATGGGAATACGCAACCTAGAAGCAAATGTAGATTCCCGTTTGGTAGCCAACCATGTGTTGGGCGAGTATGTGGCTAAAGAGGAAAACATGATTCAATACCTCGACAAGACCAAGTCCCTAATCCAGGGCTTTGACAGGTTTACCATCAAACAAGTTCTTAGAGGGGAAAACAGAAAGGCGGATGCGCTGAGTAAGATTGCATCCACAAGCTTTCGCACCTATCAAAACAAGATTTGTTGGAAACTTTGAAGAGCAAGTCCATCTCGGAGATGGAGATATCCATGGTGATAGAGGAACAAGGTCCTACATGGATGACTCTAATCCTCAAGTTTATAAGCAAGGGCGTATTGCCCTAAGAGCAGAAGGACGCCCGACGAGTACGGCGCACATCACAGAGGTTTGAACTTCGGGATGGTATACTATATCGGAATTCATTTCTGAAACCATGGCTTCGATGTGTCGGACCCCTTCAAGCAGATTACGTACTCTAAGAGATCCAGGCTGGCTCATGTAGTATGCACTCAGGACCACAGTCCGTTGTGACGCGCGCTTTATGGTCAGGATACTACTGGCCTACGATGCACCATGACGCGCGGGACTTAATAAGAAAGTGTGGCGACTGCCAAGTTCACAGACCCATTCAACGCCAACCTCAACAGGAGCTAACACCTATTACGTCGCCATGGCCATTCTATAAATGGGGTTTCGACATTGCCGGTCCCTTCCCTGTTGCAGCAGAGGGATTTAAATTCCTTATAGTGGCTGTAGACTATTTCACTAAGTTGATTGAAGTAAAGGCGGTAGCGACAATAACAGGAAATCAGGTAAAACGATTTGTTTGGGAAAATATCATATGCCGTTTCGGATTACCTGGGGAAATCATCTCGGACAATGGAAAACAATTCTGTGACAACCCTTTCAAGGAATGGTGTGAAAAACTAAACATTGCACAGCACTTCGCGTCGGTTAAACACCCATAAACCAATGGTTTAGTCGAGCGTGCAAATCGTAGTCTGGGTGAAGGCATTAAAGCACGCTTAGACAAACACAAAGGGAGGTGGGTAGAGGAATTATCGCATGTTTTGTGGGCGCACCGCACGACGATAAAAGTTAGCACGGGGGACACTCCATTTTCTCTTGTCTATGGGACAGAAGCCGTTATACCAGCCGAAATTGGGATGCCAACTATTCGTACTACCGAAGTTAATGTCACAACCAATGATGATGAACAGCGTATTGACTTGGACCTATTGGAAGAAAGGCGCGAGCGCACAGCTATATGTGTGGCGAGAGCTAAGTCAAAAATGAAGGGATACTACGATGCTAAATTTCAAAGTGTCTCATTCAGACCTGGCGACTTTGTATAACGTGCAAATGATGCGAGCCATGCAGAAGATACAGGAAAACTTGGACCGAAGTGGGAAGGACCTTATGAGGTCATTGAAGCATCAGGAAAGGGCGCGTACAAGCTGCGTGACATGGATGGTCGTGAGCTACCACGCACATGGAACATTTTCAATCTCAAGCGATGTTATCTCTAGGAACGGCTATGGCCTAGCGCACGGACACCCCCGCACTTTAGTAAAGTGCTCAATAAATATCCGTGTATTTACATTCTGTTTTACTTAGGCAAATGTCTCTTTTCTTTTTTTTTACAACAACTTGCAAGTATTGATAAAACATCGCGGTTTCTAGCTAACTCCGCGACACATTTCAATTTGTTATTTACATATTATTTATATCTCAACATTGTTGTTATATTATCTTTTGCCTACATGGCGTGCATGCACTTATTAAACCCACGATGGTAAAAGGATGATTAAACCTACTAAATAACTCGTTGAGTAAGAGGGTTGCAAACCCATTGATGAGTGTGTAAATACTCATCATTTTTAGTCAAATCTGAACTGCAAAACGTTTAAAAATGCTCAGAAATGCATCAAAATACTGAAAATATTCCAAAATTGCATTTTATATGTTTCAGATGCAAAATGTTTAAAATCAGATGAAAAATGAGCTAAGTTTGCATAATTGGCAGTTTCAGTCCCCCAAGTTTCTAAAATTGTCAAAAATAGTCCCTGAGTCCTAATTTCAAAAGAAAAATCACCAAAGGCCCTTTTTAAATCATAACTTGTCAAAATTAGTCCTTTGGTGAAAAATATCAAAAGTTTGAGAAAATTACAAAATTAGTCCTTCAAATTTGAAAATTGGCAGAAATGGCCCCTGGAAAATTGGAAAATGGCAAGTTTGGTCCTTGTACTTTTTGAGATTGTCACTTTTAGCCCTTGGATCAACTTTGATGAAATGGCAGCAGTGGTCCTTGTATTTTCAGAAAATTGCAAAGAGGTCCTTGTTATTATTAAAACCCTTAATACCTTTTGACCTTGTCTCTAGCCAAATGGACCCCTGTCAAAACTGCTTATGACCCTGCCAACCCTTTGGCCCCTTTGCATTTTGGACTCCCTCTATTACTAATACCCGGTCAACCACTTGGTCAAACAAACACCAATGGCGCCAAAGTCCTCCTTCTTCCCTGCCAAGCCCTGCAACACTCAAGCTCCCATCACCTTATCTCTTTCTTGTTCCCCCCTCCTCCACCACAATCCAAATGCATTTAATGCTACCATTATCTCCTCCCCAAACACTCAATCCACACAACTGTCAAAATATCCATTTCCCGCCAAATTGGAGTCAATGGCCAAGATCATATTTTTTCATCCAATGGTGGAGATTAATGCTGGGATATATTCAGAAGAGAGAGGGAAGACACTTGGAGTATAAAAGGAAGCATGAGGAGAGAAGTAGAGCAGTAGATTTTAGTTTAGCTTAAAACATGTAATCTTTTGTTTCTATAATCCAAACTAAAGTTATTTCATCATTGTAAACTATTTTTAAGAATCAATTCCAAGGTTTGGTTAAAATTCTAGTTCTTTTGTTTACTGTTGAGAATTTTCAAATTCATGTTCTCATATCAAAGCTTCCAAAAGCTTATTTTATCATTCAACTCAGCTTATATAAGATATTGAATGCTATTGATAAGTCTACAATTAAGTTTCAAGCAATTTTGAGTTATGGTCAACAAAAGTCAAAATGGAGCAATGTGGAAGTGGAATGGGTTGATGCAGCTTGGAGGGGTTTAAAATAGGTTAGGTTAGTGTAGAATTTGGTTTGGTGTTAGCCTGCATACCAGTTGAACTCATGTGAGTGAATTTCTCATTTCCAAATTTCAAGTCAATTTGCAGTCTTTGTTTTTACATGTATATGTGGTTACCACTAGTTTGATCTTGTCTATTTAATAATAATTAAAGTAGTTATACTCAGTTTGAGTGTATGCTATAGCTAGATCAGTAGTTAGTCTTGTTAAGATTGCATATCAGTTCATAAAGTGGTGTTTGGTTTTAACACCAAAACTGTCTTAGAGGATTAGTCAGTGGATAAGTTATGTTGGTTTAAGCTTGTTATGCTCTATTTTATTCATTCCAGTCAGTCAATTGCACCTACATAAGCTCTAAGTCAAAATTCCAGTTCATCTGTCTCTAATGCTCAACTGTTGAAGTCTTTGCAAATCAAACTCTTATTTTGTGTTCTAAATGCATAGATATAGATTGCATTAGGTTTATCTCATCATAATACATCAATATCTGTCCACAAATTGGATTCAAACTTCAAAATAGTCAACATTTCACTCCTGTCTTAAAAGTCAAAATATTGAATTACTCAGTTTATGGCCAACTGAGTTGATTTTTAGTGAGCTCATTTCTAGGTCATTTCAAGTGAGACTTGTGGCTTTTAAAAGTTCAACTGCTCTAGTTTCTTGTTGTCATTTTTGCATAATTTTGTGAATTTTCTATAAGCTTCATTAGAGCTTATCAAAATGGGACTAAGTGCCCTGTGCAGGGCACTGAGCCTGCACAGGGATTTTGCAGGTTTTGCAGACCTTGCAGCCAGCTCATTTGAGCTCATCTAGGTCTCCACTTTGGTTTACTAGGTCTCAGCCAGGTCTTGTTCAAGTTCCAGTTGTTGGTTTTTAGTTTCCAGCTTATTCAAGTGCTTATTTTCTTGTCCCAAGTAGCCACCTAAAACTGTTTTTTTATCTTATATCTCAAAATCATCAAATCTTGGTAATTTGCAATCCAGAGGTTATAGCTTGTTGAATCTAGTTGCATTTTGGTTCTTTAAGCTTATTTAAGCTTCTGTTTTAGTTTGGTGCTTATTGGTCTCCACTTGCTTATTCAAAGTGCTTATTTATAAGCACTTTACATATCCGTTCCTTATTCCTCCATACAAGCCCCTGTTTTTCTATTTTTCCTTTATTACTAATATTATTTTAGAGTTTTCCTGAAATTTTCAGATTTTTCCAAGTCAGTTTGCTATTTTTCTTGATTTTAATTAGTTTTTAAGCATTTTTAATTAGCATTTAGTACAAAAAATTCAGAAAAGGTTCAAAAAAATAATTTTTCATTTTTCTTAAGTTAAGATAAATATAAAAAGCCAAAAAAATATTTTTCCATATTTTTCTTAGTTAAATTTGTATTTTTAAGTAATTTAATTAGTTTTAAATAGTTTAAAATTCCTAAAAAATCCAAAAATAATCAGAAAAATACAAAAATAGTTTTGAAAATTCTATTTTGTTATTTTAGATTTTTCTAAGTCAAAATTTTATTTTTCTAGCTTTGTTTCATATTTTCTTGTAATTTAGGTTATTATTAAATAGTTAAAATTAGTTTTTAATTAATAATAATTAATTTAATAGTTATAAAAATAATTCTCTTTTTCTATATATTTTCTTTTATCATTAGGTTTGTAAAAATATCATTTTCATATTTTTAGGATTAATATTGTGTAAGTTTCACGTTTTCATTTGTACGTTACGTAGTTTTTTTAATTTCAGTTTTGTAAAAACTTAAAAACACAAACATCATTTTAAATATAGTGATAGCGTTTATTTAATAGTTTTTATCTTTTAAATTTTCTTTAATTTGCATTTAAGCCGTTGTAATTTGTTGGCTTTTTCTGTAGTTATAATATCATTCACAATCTCCTTTTTCGTTCAAATCTCTCGATCACTATTCGTTTGGTGATTCTTCGCACAGCTCGCTGGGACATAACGACCCGGGGAAACCCTATACTCCCCAGATCTTCATTGCATTCGTGCTTGAGCCGTTTTAAGTTTGTTACGGTCTGCCATTCACAAGTGGCAGACTTGAGTGATAAAACTTGACGGTTTAGCACGCATCAAATTTTTGGCGCCGCTGCCGGGGAGCTGTGCTGATTATCTTCCGTTTAGCAGATTAGTGATTTGGATATTCACTCCTTGTTTATACCATCTGTATGTGTTTATATTTTTCAAAAATCCAAAAATATTTTCATTCTTTGTTTTTGCAACATGTTTTTCAAAAATACCAAAAATATCCATCTTTACCCTCTCACATCTTTGATTCTTCATCCCTACCCCTCTGAAAACCTTTGATTCTTTCTATGTCTTATCCTCACCCTCTTGGTTGTCAATGGTGTGGTGGTCCTTATAATGGTGGCAATTGCCCTAGTTGTGGCATGGTGGAGTCAGGAAACGGGTCTGTCTATAACCAAGATCCCTATTCTTACCATAACACAACTGATTTATTCCATCAGCTACCACACTGTGAGACTCAGCAGTTTTACTGTTGTGAGTACTGTGGTGGTTCACACTCCAGTTCTGATTGTCAATCGGGAAACACGCTTATCTATGAGCAGGTTCCTGATAACAATTATGACTACAACACATGTGACTCACAGCCACATCAGTTTTACTGTTGTGAGTATTGTGGAGGTCCTCACTTTAGCTCTGATTTTCAAACAAGGAATCCATTTCCTTGTAACAATTACGACTCTTTGTATCATGACCAACCTCTACAGTACCAAATGAATCAGGCACCACCTCAGCCTGATCCACTTCCTCAAAATCTTCTCCTTGATCTTTTGGATTTAGTGAAAGATTTGAAGGAATGTAAACATTCCCAAGATAATCCAAAATCCATGGAAGAATTGTTAGCTGAAGAGCAGGCTGCTAAATTAAATTCCAAAACTGCGTTTGAAAAATCTATTAGGGAATCAATTGCAAAAGAAAAAGCAGCCAGATCTAGCTCTCAGTTTCGTTTTATTCCTGATGACAGTGATGATGAGGATACGCTTGATATCCTTCAATTCTATAAAAATTCATCAAGTTCATCAAATGATATCCCAGCAGTTGAGATTCCATCTCAAACAACTGCTATCACACCCGAAGCTCCCACTCACTCTCTGAACATGGGGGACGAGCATTTTGACACTGTTCCTGAAAAGGAATCGGACGAATTCATAAAGTCTAGTGTTGAGAACCTTGTCCCAATCCCGAGAGAGTCACAGGGAACTTTTGATCTTATGTGTGATTTTCTTTCCCCTCTTGAGTGTTCAAATGATCATTTTGAAACTTTCTCCGATTTTAGCGACGATTGTGCTTCTTTTGGAAACATCGAGTATGTTGAGGCATCACTCCCACAGTCTGACCCTCTTCTTGAGGAGTTCTCCGATGAACTCACTCACATCAATCCACTCTTTGATTTCGAAGCCGATCTGGGAGAAACTGAAAGTCTCCTTGATAATGATCGTTCACTCACTTCTTATCCCAACAGTCCAATCGAGAATGTTGATCACTTTGTTCCCGAAACATTCAAAGCTACTTTCACCAATCCTCTATTTGAATTCAACTCTGAATTCACTTCAATTGTTGAGAATCCACTCTTTGATACTCAGATTGAGGATAGTGATGAGCCCACAATGGAACAAGAGTTCACAACTTCACTTCATGTGAATGATTCTCTTCATGAAGAGTTCTCCGGTGAACTCTCTCATGACATATCTCCTCCGGAACATGATCATTTCTATTTTGATCTTGAGGATGATATTAGCTCGGAGGAAGGTGTACTCTATCGTATGAGTTTGCTTATTAATGATACTACCTTCACCCTTCCTCCCGATATGTCTACATTTGAGGATGAAGAATGGATCCTGATTGTTATCAAAATCTTTCTTCCTTTCCTCAAATATCTTGTGATTTCTCTCCATCTTCACTCCTTCGGAAATGAAGACACTATCTTTGACCCCGGCATTCTCATTTATCATTTGTGAGCCGGTTCTATGTATATCTCATCGGTTTGGAACTTCCACGTGCTTCAAATGTTTGTCCAAACATCTTGAATGAAAGTCCGATGGAGATTATTTCTTCCACTTTGCTTCCCCATGAACCAATGAATTCGGGGTCGAGTCAAGCTAGCGACTCGGTAATCAAAAACAGTAGCTAAACATGGGTTTTCACCCATGTGTTCCACCCTAGTGTGGGGGAGTTGCCCCACATGTTATATATATATATAAGTTTCAAAAAAAAAAAAAAAAAAAAAAAAAAAAAAAAAAAAAATCTTTCTAAATAATGGCCGTAGTATTTCCCTTTTACGTTCTTTGTTTCGGCATAACCGCCGATACTTTGAATATTGAGGGCAATATTCATTTCTAGTGTGGGGGGGAATTCTCACGAATTTTATCATATAATTATACTAATTCCCCCGTTTTTGGCAATTTTTTTTTTTTTTTTTGGAGTAAGTGTTTTGCACTTACTCATTTGGTTATCAGTCCGCCTTGTCTAATAAACAAAAAGATTGGCTAATCCAGGAGCAAACGGCTCTTGGTAAAGATATCTCAAATCCGTTGACGGCTTGCAATTTGCCAAAAATTGTATGGTATTCAGCTCACCATATCCTAAAAAGTGAAGAGTTGGCTAGCCCGCAAGTTTATGGCTTGTGGTAAAGGCAGTGGAAAAACCATAATTGGTAATCAGCTCACCAAAGATAATATTGATAATTTATCTAAGAGTTGGCTAGTTCAGAAGCAAACGGCTTCTGGTAAAGACAAATCAAATCCGTTGAAAGCTGGTGGTTTGCTCAAAATCACATAGTTATCAGTGTACCATGGTTCTTACTTGAACTGAAACATTTGGCTACTCCAGAAGTAATGGCTTTTGGTAAAGAGATTCAAATCCATTAAGTTTTTCTCAAAAGATTGCTAGGGACTAGCAATAGTTTAGTGTGGGGGATTGATGAGTGTGTAAATACTCATCATTTTTAGTCAAATCTGAACTGCAAAACGTTTAAAAATGCTCAGAAATGCATCAAAATACTGAAAATATTCCAAAATTGCATTTTATATGTTTCAGATGCAAAATGTTTAAAATCAGATGAAAAATGAGCTAAGTTTGCATAATTGGCAGTTTCAGTCCCCCAAGTTTCTAAAATTGTCAAAAATAGTCCCTGAGTCCTAATTTCAAAAGAAAAATCACCAAAGGCCCTTTTTAAATCATAACTTGTCAAAATTAGTCCTTTGGTGAAAAATATCAAAAGTTTGAGAAAATTACAAAATTAGTCCTTCAAATTTGAAAATTGGCAGAAATGGCTCCTGGAAAATTGGAAAATGGCAAGTTTGGTCCTTGTACTTTTTGAGATTGTCACTTTTAGCCCTTGGATCAACTTTGATGAAATGGCAGCAGTGGTCCTTGTATTTTCAGAAAATTGCAAAGAGGTCCTTGTTATTATTAAAACCCTTAATACCTTTTGACCTTGTCTCTAGCCAAATGGACCCCTGTCAAAACTGCTTGTGACCCTGCCAACCCTTTGGCCCCTTTGCATTTTGGACTCCCTCTATTACTAATACCCGGTCAACCACTTGGTCAAACAAACACCAATGGCGCCAAAGTCCTCCTTCTTCCCTGCCAAGCCCTGCAACACTCAAGCTCCCATCACCTTATCTCTTTCTTGTTCCCCCCTCCTCCACCACAATCCAAATGCATTTAATGCTACCATTATCTCCTCCCCAAACACTCAATCCACACAACTGTCAAAATATCCATTTCCCGCCAAATTGGAGTCAATGGCCAAGATCATATTTTTTCATCCAATGGTGGAGATTAATGCTGGGATATATTCAGAAAAGAGAGGGAAGACACTTGGAGTATAAAAGGAAGCATGAGGAGAGAAGTAGAGCAGTAGATTTTAGTTTTAAATTTTCTTAATGTCGTTTTTCTTATCAATGTATTAGTTTAGCTTAAAACATGTAATCTTTTGTTTCTATAATCCAAACTAAAGTTATTTCATCATTGTAAACTGTTTTTAAGAATCAATTCCAAGGTTTGGTTAAAATTCTAGTTCTTGTGTTTACTGTTGAGAATTTTCAAATTCATGTTCTCATATCAAAGCTTCCAAAAGCTTATTTTATCATTCAACTCAGCTTATATAAGATACTGAATGCTATTGATAAGTCTACAATTAAGTTTCAAGCAATTTTGAGTTATGGTCAACAAAAGTCAAAATGGAGCAATGTGGAAGTGGAATGGGTTGATGCAGCTTGGAGGGGTTTAAAATAGGTTAGGTTAGTGTAGAATTTGGTTTGGTGTTAGCCTGCATACCAGTTGAACTCATGTGAGTGAATTTCTCATTTCCAAATTTCAAGTTAATTTGCAGTCTTTGTTTGTACATGTATATGTGGTTACCACTAGTTTAATCTTGTCTATTTAATAATAATTAAAGTATTTATACTCAGTTTGAGTGTATGCTATAGCTAGATCAGTAGTTAGTCTTGTTAAGATTGCATATCAGTTCATAAAGTGGTGTTTGGTTTTAACACCAAAACTGTCTTAGAGGATTAGTCAGTGGATAAGTTATGTTGGTTTAAGCTTGTTATGCTCTATTTTATTCATTCCAGTCAGTCAATTGCACCTACATAAGCTCTAAGTCAAAATTCCAGTTCATCTGTCTCTAATGCTCAACTGTTGAAGTCTTTGCAAATCAAACTCTTATTTTGTGTTCTAAATGCATAGATATAGATTGCATTAGGTTTATCTCATCATAATACATCAATATCTGTCCACAAATTGGATTCAAACTTCAAAATAGTCAACATTTCACTCCTGTCTTAAAAGTCAAAATATTGAATTACTCAGTTTATGGCCAACTGAGTTGATTTTTAGTGAGCTCATTTCTAGGTCATTTCAAGTGAGACTTGTGGCTTTTAAAAGTTCAACTGCTCTAGTTTCTTGTTGTCATTTTTGCATAATTTTGTGAATTTTCTATAAGCTTCATTAGAGCTTATCAAAATGGGACTAAGTGCCCTGTGCAGGGCACTGAGCCTGCACAGGGATTTTGCAGGTTTTGCAGACCTTGCAGCCAACTCATTTGAGCTCATCTAGGTCTCCACTTTGGTTTACTAGGTCTCAGCAAGGTCTTGTTCAAGTTCCAGTTGTTGGTTTTTAGTTTCCAGCTTATTCAAGTGCTTATTTTCTTGTCCCAAGTAGCCACCTAAAACTGTTTTTTTAGCTTATATCTCAAAATCATCAAATCTTGGTAATTTGCAATCCAGAGGTTATAGCTTGTTGATTCTAGTTGCATTTTGGTTCTTTAAGCTTATTTAAGCTTCTGTTTTAGTTTGGTGCTTATTGGTCTCCACTTGCTTATTCAAAGTGCTTATTTATAAGCACTTTACATATCAGTTCCTTATTCCTCCATACAATCCCCTGTTTTTCTATTTTTCCTTTATTCCTAATATTATTTTAGAGTTTTCTTGAAATTTTCAGATTTTTCCAAGTCAGTTTGCTATTTTTCTTGATTTTAATTAGTTTTTAAGCATTTTTAATTAGCATTTAGTACAAAAAATTCAGAAAAGGTTCAAAAAAATAATTTTTCATTTTTCTTAAGTTAAGATAAATATAAAAAGCCAAAAAAATATTTTTCCATATTTTTCTTAGTTAAATTTGTATTTTTAAGTAATTTAATTAGTTTTAAATATTTTAAAATTCCTAAAAAATCCAAAAATAATCAGAAAAATACAAAAATAGTTTTGAAAATTCTATTTTGTTATTTTAGATTTTTCTAAGTCAAAATTTTATTTTTCTAGCTTTGTTTCATATTTTCTTGTAATTTAGGTTATTATTAAATAGTTAAAATTAGTTTTTAATTAATAATAATTAATTTAATAGTTATAAAAATAATTCTCTTTTTCTATATATTTTCTTTTATCATTAGGTTTGTAAAAATATCATTTTCATATTTTTAGGATTAATATTGTGTAAGTTTCACGTTTTCATTTGTACGTTACGTAGTTTTTTTTAATTTCAGTTTTGTAAAAACTTAAAAACACAAACATCATTTTAAATATAGTGATAGCGTTTATTTAATAGTTTTTATCTTTTAAATTTTCTTTAATTTGAATTTAAGCCGTTGTAATTTGTTGGCTTTTTCTGTAGTTATAATATCATTCACAATCTCCTTTTTCGTTCAAATCTCTCGATCACTATTCGTTTGGTGATTCTTCGCACAGCTCGCTGGGACATAACGACCCGGGGAAACCCTATACTCCCCAGATCTTCATTGCATTCGTGCTTGAGCCGTTTTAAGTTTGTTACGGTCTGCCATTCACAAGTGGCAGACTTGAGTGATAAAACTTGACGGTTTAGCACGCATCACCCATCAACATCGGATCATGCATCCTTTGTTAAACACCTTATTTTCAAGATGTTGGAATAAGTTTGATGCGCATTCCACGATGAATACGCAACAATGCATATTGTGCGTGTTTAACAAACTAGGAATCAAGACTCTTGACTCCTTGATATGATATTTACAATATGCTGCATATCACACCATACACGATTATGATACAAGTACTTAGAAATTATGTTTCAAGTATGTTAGATCATGACTTTCATACATGGTTATGGACTTCATATATTATTCACGCTTATACAACCGTTTGATTCTTAGATAACAAAACCTTTTTTCATGCAAAGACGGATAACTAAGTACAAAAATTATAAGTCGCAACCACATTCAGATCAACACACCTTCAAACAAAAGGAAACGTTTATTATGAACCACGCGTTCTTACAAAAGGTTATTTACAAAGAAGCTACAGCCTAAATACTATTACTACGCCTAAGATGTGAGCTCTCAACACGGTTTACAGCGACCCCAGCTTCCTTTAGTTTCTTCAATAGATCAGAATCCTGGCGCGATACCGTAGCCACACTCACAGGTACCCCATCGGATCTCGGGAGATGCGTTGCGCCAAGACCACAAAGAATGGCCTTTCCCTTCACGCCCTTCTTTTTGGCAAGCCTCATAGCATGGGATTCTAAGGATTCTTTCAAAGGGATCTCTTTCTCAAGAGCGAAGGGGTTTAGGATATCGCGAGGAAGAGCAAAGATAGGCACTTGCAGCTGTGACTCATCAGGCTTCAAAAAATAGTCAGGCTGCGCCTCTGCATTATCAGCACGGTGGCGGGCCAAGGTTAATCCCTCCATAATTACACCTATAGGATAATCTTGGTCGCGCTCCAACTGCGCAATCAGAGGAAGCTCCAACAACTTCATCTTCCCCATCGCAGCGACCAGATCATCATATGCATGCTCATTATACCCGGGCACCTGTGCGGTAGGCACTTTCAAAAGGCCACCCTCATGAAGCTCTTCTATGGCCTCCGCTTTGCCGCGCGCCAACGCGCACTGAACAACACTCCCGAATGTATCTGTCACCTCTCGAGACTCTAACGTGCTGAGGGCAGCAAGGCGCAAACCATGGCTGATGAGCCACCTGCGCTCCGCAATTGTGGAAACAAGATGAGGATACAGCTCTTCATCGTATTCAATACTGAGCTTGCGAAGCTTCATCTCCTGCTTCTCCAGCAAACCATTGACAGATGTACGAAACTCTTCCAACCGAGAGAAGTGCTTATTCTTCCCCTCCTCCAAATACTTAAGAGCCCAGATGCATGAAGCCTTGTAATCCTCCAATGCGGCACGCTCCTGGCTCACTTGGATCAGCAATGACATCTTTTCTCCAGCGAGTTTTTGGATATAAGAGCTCGTCGCCTCTGCTTCAGCCTGAGTATGGGCCAAACGGGCCTCCAGGAGCGCAATCTGCTTATCCTTCTGTGCGCTCTCCCCAGCATACATTGTCTTTAGCTGCGCCACCAATGTAGTCTGGTGCGAAGCAGCCAAACCAAGCTCCTCAACAAGACGGTCCATCGGCACGTCCCCGAATGACACTGGATCGGTGCCTTGGTTCTCTAAAATAGGAGGGTCAGTGCGAATGGGTCTCGCCTTGGGTGACGACTCCCCAGCGGTATTCCCAGCGGTTTCAACACTACACGCAAACAAAGAAAATTTGTGATTATTTCATAAAACAGACAAGGATGTACTAAGTGCTTCAGCGACAGTACTTACTTGGGAGTAGTAGTCTCAGTTACGCGCAGGGGCGACGTATCATCTGATGATGATTCCACGTCATGAATGACATAGCGTTTCCTCCTAGATGAGCCAGCGCCATCATCACCAGGCGCCCTCTTGCGCTTGACCCCTTGGTCTGCTTCTTCTGGCTCCACATGGAGGTCATCCACATTCTCCACTACGTCTGGGTGTGCCAACTCCACTACAGGAGAGTGTACCCTGGGGCTGGGCACGCTGCGTAGAGGGGTTGCCTCCAGCGCAACGGTGGAACCATCACCCGGTTCCTCCAGCTCCATCTCCATGGTGCGCCCCGCAGTAGCTTCCAAAATAGAGACCTCTCCCTCTCTCAAAGGGCGCACCCCCACGGTGACCTGGCGGGGTTTCGCCAAATGCACAACGCTGAACAAATCCATCTCTGCACAGCAAGAAACAAACAAAAACAAGAGTTATATAAAGTACAAAGGTGAAAAGAAAGGCTCACATTAATAAAGCAAAGGAGTAGGAAGGACGATCACCCACCCTGGTCATCCGCGTCTAAGAAGGTTGGCACCTCGTCAGGACTATCGAAATAGTTGCGACTGATGCCCATGTGCACCAACAATTCCTCAAGATAGGAACTGATGGGAATATGATTGGCGTTTATCGTTTCCGCATCATCTGCGCTGTATGTTCCAGGGAGGGGGCGCTCTTCCTTCGGCAGCGAACTTTGGGTATAGAAGACGAAGCGCCATGGGAACAACGCCTCATCCACCCAGAAGAATTTCTCTCTCCAGTTCCTAAGCACGTCTAGTTTTTCAGTATAACATTGTAGCCGCCCTGCGCGATCAGCAAACGAAACCCACCCGTTTGACCACGTCGTATGGTAAAACGCGCGGAAGAGATAGATAGTGGGGTTAATCGCCAACAAACGGCAATTACCTCGAAGTTTGTTATTTTTGCTGCACCTATACAGTGCAGTTGGGATATGTGTAGGCGATAGTAATTTAATACGTCGCACAAGAATAAGGAGATGGGCACACGTTGATTCGCAAATTCGAAAAAACACGTGTATACCCCTACTTTCCCTTCGGGGAAACCCGCTATTAACGCCTGCGCAGCCGGAACTACCGGATGCAGCGCCATCGGGATATAATATTTCGAGGTGAACTCATGTAGTTCATCCTCGGTCATATGAGATGCAAAGTCAGTTAATCCACGAACCATGATAAGGTTTTGAATGCGCACGCGCTGTTACCTTTGAAAGTTTAACGGTTTCTTGCTTGATATTTCAAGTTTTCAACAATGGTGGAAATGCTTTTACTGTGATAAACACAGTAAAAGGGAGGCGGTAGTTTATATAGGGTTCCACATCCATGCAATGCTTGATACGTGGATCCCACTTTCTCCAAACGTGTGGCTAGGAGTTGCTGATGTGGCACACTTTCCATTTACTTTCCTACGTTTTACGAGGGATGTATTTGACATATTTTGACTGGATTCACCATATCTTCTTTAAGGCGGGAAACCTTTGAAGCTTCTCCGCTACGCCTTTAGGAATATATGAGCTACAGTTATTAGTCTAGCATCCGCGGGTTTCACCCTGAGCATACTAGACTGGGGGGACATGATGACGTATAGTCCGTATTCGGGTCATGAACCCGACTAATAAACGCTACTAGCAACTGAGCCCAGTACGAATGGGCTAACCCGGTAACGGTTTAGGCTCACGAAGGCCCAAACCCAAAGTTATTTATGGTTTTGGATATCAGATATCTCTTATTTATGAGATATGTATTGATTGACCGACTTAGGCGGGATACGCCGAAGGTTGGGGAACACGAAACCAACAAGGATTTTGTGTGTATATAAAGGGCATCTCGGCCCTCATTAAAGGTACGATCTAAAACCCTAACTCTCCACTAAACCCTAAAAACCGATTACTTACTCTCACGCCAGAGGATAATCGTGGGAGACAATCCCACGATAAGCCTAACGGTGTTTTTTGTTTTCTTATTGCGCAGGTCTCAAGCATCAAGATCTAATTGATACGAGAACCTAAGTCTAAATAAGGAACGCCTAACTTTTGTATCAACAGTGTCCATAGCCAAGGAGAATTCTTCCCAAATGCATTCCGCAAAGTCAATGTTTACCCTTTTAACAATCCCCCACAGAATTTGTAGAATTGGAGCCCTCACTCTCTCAAACCCTGAAGTCTTACCTGTCAAGCAAAGGTTGAGAATGGTGACACTGGCTCTCCATGGTTGATACATTTCATTATTGATGACCGCCGAGACCTTTTTTATCTTCCCCGGATATCCCAATTCTTCAACAAAGTCCATTAGCTCTTCAGCTATAGGTGGAGTGACGAATGGATTTGCGGGGTCTCTTGGAGTGATTCGAAGAGTCTCCCTGAGAGTCTCTGCGGTAATGTCATACCACTTGTCTTCAAGTTTACAAGTGTATGTAGCTGTGATCTTGTCCCATGATAAAGTATTCCAGAATTGTTGCAAGTTTATTAAAGGAATCATGCACCGCATGGTTAAAGCACCAAAAAAGTTGGTGTTCTTCAAAATATCAATTGCTATTCGGTATATGGGATTAGGTTGGTTTCTTTCCACATCCACAAAGCAGTTGCTTTTTGCTATTGCCACTCATTCCTCATACGGAAGAAGTTCCTCATCAGTAGGTACAGTGGGTGGTGCAGCGGTAGCAAGATTCTCAGAAGATGTGGTGCATGCCATTGTATTTCTGTAGAGCATACATACAACAACAATATTCGGAAATTCGTAATGTTAGACAAGGTCAACAGATCAACCTTATTGCAACAAAATGTCTTAGTCACTAAATTAGTAGTTTAAGCTTATGACATAGCATACACATATTAGTGAGCATGATATTAGTGAGGCAGAGGCATATTAAGCATTGGACACTCATAAACATCACAGAGAATTGACAGTGAATGATGGTTAAATGCACAAAGACATAGCAAGTATACGATTAACACACAATGACCAAGGAAGTATAATGATGGATACAAGTTAAACAACATATGGGACAAATTGCATATGATCAAACCGCATAGAGACAAGTTGCATAAGAAAAAACGCATGCATCAAACCGCATTGGTCAAAGTTATGGACAAATCGCATATGTCAAAACGCATAGGTCAAAACGCTATGGTCAAATCGCATGTGACAAACTGTACACATCAAGTCGCATAGGTCAAACCGCATTAATCAAATCGCATAGGTCATATCACTATGAACAAGTCGCATATATCAAAATGCATACAACAAACCGCACACGTCAAAACGCATGGGACAAATCGCATATATCAAATCGCATTCATCAAGTCGCATATGACAAACCGCATAAGGAATATAAACAGACAAGTCGCTTTAAGCATTTGAAATGACAAATCGCATTAATTATCAACAACTCGCAATCAAGAATATACGAGACAAAACGCATTCAAGAATCTTAAAAGACAAGTCGCTTTAAGCATTTGAAATGAGAAATCGCATCAATTATCAACAACTCGCATTCAAGAATATACGAGACAAAACGCATTCAAGAATCTTAAGAGACAAATCGCACCCAAGCAACATTCCTCAAAATTCTTTCAAGAATATAATAAGAGAACGACCATCATTAAATCCATACATACTTCAGGCATAAAAATACCACATTTTAGTAACATAAACACACAAATTAAACATACACGCAACTAACTATCATTAACCAAATCATTACAAACAAACGAACCCAAATCCACTCTAATGGACGCGCAAGTTTAAAGGGGAGACAATCACACACTAACAACACCAATTCATAACCCTGAAACCTCTACACATTCCCATCTAATACCTATATTATAAACATAGCAATGAGAAAAACAAACCTAGATGCTGAATGTGTCGAATGGATTATGAAAGAGTGAATCTGCAGGTGAATTATAATTAGATAGATGTTTCAAACTAGGTTATTAACAACTACATGTAGAACTTGGTCAATTAACCTACCACGAGAAATCAAGTGTGACAAATCGCTTCGAAGAATATTTTAGAGAGAAAAAAAATGTGCAATGTTTGACTAGAAATTGGATGGTTTGACCAAGTGAGACAAGTCGCATCATTTATACCCAATAACTAGTTATCAATATTGACACATTAAGTCCCTGCGAATGACAAATCGCATGTTATGCATGAAATAAACAAACCGCATACCATAATGATTTGGATAAGTAGCTCGCTAAACATAACCTTGAAAAACTGCATACCACATAACACATATCAGAACATAATTTGGCAGATTTAATCACTCTAAGTAACATGCAACGGCTATCAACAGTACTGAGATCACAATAATCCAAACAAGACATATGACTCATGATAAATGCATTCAAGAGATACACAATCCAATACAGACAATGCATATGATGCAGGAAGCATAATGACATGAATAGAGCAAGACGTGTTGCACCAATTAGTTACTTAGAAACACATGCATATCTCAAGAAATCATATAGATTCAATCATGCAGAGACGAATTGACAGACAGGAATGGTAGAATAAAATTACTTCTCCCCCTCAATCAGTGACACGAATATAAATGAGTGATCATTGATTGAATTTAACCCATTTATGAACCCAAAGCTTCATAGGTATGTGAGTGCAGATAGAAATGTTTTAAAAAACAATTGAAATTCTGTTCGAACTTCATCTAAAGACCCGTGTCATTATTGAATAACATTTCTAGGACCGTAGATGTTATCGATACCAGAATACATGTCTATGAATCTATTTTTGTAATTTTCTGATTTTTCAGATTTTTATGGACTTTAAGGAATTTTAAAGAACTATCATGTATATGTGTGTAAAGATATAAAAAAACTATTTAAAGAAACTATTTATATATATATACCTATATTAGAATATATATATATTAAATTACCCGTCAATAGATGAGGTACGAGTCCTGAGTAGAGAGGTTATCAGGAGTCATAGTGCTTGCAAATCAATTCAGACAAGCTGAAATTCCCGGATGAATAAGCTTCAATTCAGTTGGAAACCATGTCATGTTGTTCATGATTGAATTGAGCATTGTACCTGAACAAGACTGAGGAATATCTGCACTAATAACACATGTAGAATTGCATTTAGATGGGTTAGTAGCAGTAGTATCATGTCCTTTTGATGTTTTACAGTCAGCCCTTGGAATGTCATTAGTTTCCAGTATTCTGATGGGAATCCATTTAAATCCAACATTCTTAAAGATTTTTCCAGTAGGCATCCACTTAAGACAGGAGCTAGGAGTGTGATTCCATTTGGATTCAGCATTCTTAAGCAATCTACCAGTAGGCATCCACTTAAGACAAGAGCTAGGAGTGTTAGATCCTTTAGTCACAGTAGAAGATTTAACCATTTCCCTATTCTTAATTTTAGACATTTTTCTATTAACTGGTTTCTTAGGGGAGTGGTCAGCATTTTGATACTTCTTAAGTGCTCTAGATGATCTTCTTTCATTCCTGATCTTAGAGATTTGAGCATTAGTCTGAGCATTGTCTTTCATTTTATCGGAATGAATTAGTGAAGTGACTGGTTTTGACAAAATTGTGTTCTCATCAACTTGGGAGGCAAGCCTTAATTTTGACGGTTTAGTTCTTTCTGACTTAAATGCATTGGGCTGCCACAGACAGTTCTTTAGTGATTTGTGAAACTGGCTTTCCCAAGCTTGATGGTTTTGCAAACTTAGTGTTCACACCATTCCCAATAGTTTTTCTAATCTCATTTTTAAAGAAACTATGTCGAAGCTCTTATCCTGAAGTTGAGCTTTGAGGACTTCAATGTCTGCTAACAAAGAGCTTGTTTGATCTAAGGACTTAGTCCTATCTTCTTCAGTAGTGACACATTGTTCAAAGTGAATCTTTCTCAGAGACTCATTTTCCCTTAATAATTTGGCCACACATAATGCTAATTCATCATTCCTCGCTTTAATAGTATCACTAACCTCTATATCAAGATTGTTCACACCTAAATTAATTACCTTATGCAAGTCTGAGATGTGTTTTTTCAGATTACATATGGTTGAGTCTTTGTCTTGAAGTTGAGTTTTTAACTGGTTGATTTCAAAAAATTCATGAAATTCTGGGAATTCCGAATTTATGCATGATGTTGTACTTTGAATTTTTTTTCTTTTCGTTGTATTGCAATTTCCAGATAAATGCAATGTTTTTCAAGAATTGAGTATTTGTTTGAAAGTTCGTCGAAAATTTTCTTATCAACCACGTTATTAGTCATGATATGTTTTATCTTTGACTCAGCCTTAGTTACAGAACATTCATCAGCAAGTTGTTCTGTAAGGTTATGAATTTGCACAGAATTAAACACAGATGGATCATCATTAATAATATTTACCGAAGGTTATGCACCCGATGCTAGTTTATTCACCATTCTGTACTTGGCATTCTCCTTGTGTGGGGTAGGAGTTTCTGTACATCTTGTAGCATCCATTTTTGTTGTTTCTGTCATTCTGACTTCAGCAATACCCGATGATTCGACTAATAAGTTTCCCAACTCATCACACCTCTCTATTGACTGCATCTCACATTCATTCATGTAATCACTGTTCTGGGCAGCTTCCTCAATGTACTTCTTCACATTGTCCATAAGATGGATAAATGTCTCAATGAACTCATGGATTTCCATCCCAGTGTGTCTTCTGAAAGAAATTTCAGTCATGTGTTGATCATAATCTTATGAATATTCCCCACTGATGAACGACTGAAATTGTTTGTAGATTACTTGAAGTGCAGCACTGGAACCTTCCTTTTGAACCTTTTCTTTGTCAAGTTGTAGCTCCAATTGTTCTAAGTTTAACAGCAAAGTTCTTGTTAATGTGGATAAGTCCTGACGGAAGAGGGGAATACATGTTCGTTCCATTGTTATGGGTAGAAGTAACATGAGGTGAGAGTAAAGTTGCTGATAGGTCTCAATGCAGCATTCCTTTTGCATGGCATTCTGTAGCATGAGTAGGTGCAATTCTTTCTCATTGGACTCAGAGTATGAAGATCTCAAATCATCATTGGTTGAATCAATCATGGTTAATCTTTCAGAGTAACTAATACTTTCTTTGTTGTCCACGGTATCATATAATTTGAGCACATTAGAGATTACGGGATCAGTGGTGTAAGACATTATGTTAATATCAGATGTCAAGTCTTAATTTTCAATAAAATATGAGACTATTAAGCACAAACCGCTTCTAACAATCCTCTTTTGACAAATCGCTTCAGACAAATCGCACTGATGACAAATCGCTTTAGACAAAACGCTTAACACAGTCAAAATGCATAGCACACAAATCGCATAAGTTAACAAATCGCATAGTACACAAGTACACCCACTACTTCCACTACTTTGTCCTTTTTGTCGTTTTGTCTTAATAGACAAACCGTATACTAGTCAAATCGCTTTACGAATTATGACAAATCGCATACAAAATATGACAAACCGCTTC
This sequence comes from Chrysanthemum seticuspe, assembly GCA_019973895.1. NCBI lineage: Eukaryota > Viridiplantae > Streptophyta > Magnoliopsida > Asterales > Asteraceae > Chrysanthemum > Chrysanthemum seticuspe. Next base: position 243,271,971 of record BPTQ01000009.1, read on the forward strand.
AATAAGCGTTCATTAAAGAGACAAATCGCATAGTTTTCAGGACAAATCGCATAGAAGAAATCCTATTCGAGACACAAATCGCATACATGAAACTTTCAAAAACACTACTTTTCAATCAAAAAACAATCCAACCACGATGATTCAAGCCTTCCAAACCAAAACCTAAACACTTATAATGATTCTAAACACAAAAGTACTATCAAAATTCAAACTTTAACACAAGACATGATCCAAATGATGTAAACTATTCTTAACTCATTCAAACTGTAACATATTGGATTTCACAAACACATCATATCATAAACACAAGTAGGCGTACAAGATGAGGTTTTAGAGAGAGAAAGAGTTAGAGGTTTGGGAACTTAGTGAGAGAAAATGAAAGTATTATTATGAGCTCCAACTCTCTACCTTAGGAGGTAGAGAGTATTTATAGTCTTACATAAATCGCCACCTACGGGCTATGGATCAGGCATACAGTGGGTAAAGACCCATCCGTCCTCCACGGTGTTACTTAACTAAATATTACTAAACATTAACTAATCTACGACTACGAGGTTTCTAACGATTACATATACTTGAGGTGACCGACTCTTTAATAACTGGATTTACTAAATCCTAACAATCTCCCCCTAAGGGAGGTCACCTCAAAAATACATAGAATACAAACAGATATTACAATTAGATTGTTCTTGGTTTCTTGTTAATGTTATTTGCTCTGAAGCTCGTAGTCATTGATTCATTATTTTTGCATGTTTGGATAATCCAAGTGGAGGTCTTTAGCTGATCCACGTGATAATGAGTTTTGAGCCAGCTTTGAGATCATCAGCAAACATAAATCTCTGACTCATCCATTGTGATGTTGGTATTATGTGATGTTGTGACTTATGGACCGACATGCTCACATTCTGGATCATGATATATTCTCATCAGAGTAGCGGAAGCTTTTGTTGATTCATGATATTGGCAGCAGCGTAGCAGAAGCATGGAGTGAAAATATCAAATTCGTTGATGCACTTATCATGATTTCTTTAGAGATGAATGTATAGTATGAGCATGCGGCTATGGATTGACCACTTCATTCTGATCAGCTGCAAACGTCGGGCGTACCTGCATACAACAGTTAGCAATAAAGTGCACGAAAGTGTATTTGATCACTTTCGTTGAATTGAGGTACACGGCCCACGGTTCCCCATTGATCAGTACAAGTACTGCCTGTGATCAGGTATAATTCCGAAGAATTTCCTTGACAGGGTTTCGCAGCTGCTCTAGCTGTTCTCAAACCGGAACGTCTCAAAGAAGACAACACGGAGTGAGTGAACCAGCGAATTGAGATTCACTGATTGATGAAAAGAGATTTGAAAAACAATGGTGTGTCGCTCAATAGAAATTGTTTTTGCAATACAACGAAGGTTTTAATGAAAATCAATTATCAATCATAAACACCTTTTATTTTGAAATGTTAGTACACAGTCGATGTGCTAAAGAAAAGAGTTTTTAAGCACAAAGACCGGTTTTTCAAAGGTATTCGTCAATCCATAACCTGAACCAGGATTGATTCAAAAGATTGAATCGCCCCATTGTTCTGTCCAGTTGTCACATGGTTGATCTATTAGATAGATCTCACATGCCACCCACCAGGAGCTTGTTTGATGTTGGCTCCAGAAGGCTTTCCATCTTCATTATGAATATGTTAACATATCACTCAGATGTTCTGGCAATACCACAAGGATAATGCGTAGGACTCATAAGATATAATCTCTCTTTCCACATTGTGTGAAACAGAGAGTCTTCATTGACAGTGTCCTAATGAGATTTATTTGATGATCTCATGGCTCTAGACTCAATTGTGCACATTTGGTTTCCTATGCCGGAGACTAGGGAGAGGGTCTCCTTATTCAATATCAACAAACTCTAAGAAAAAGTCGATAGATAGTGTCGGTTCCCCGTGAGAATGAAAAAAGCCCTTTTAAGAGGAACTTGAGTGGTTTGGGAAGTTGTAGTGCAGTACGTCACTGGTTCCATGACGTCTTGTCTTCAATACCGATGTTACCTTAGTAAACACCAGTAGCATATGTATTGAACCCAGTTACTGCCCTAAGGTTGAATTATTGGAGGGCTATTTCTTTTCACCCCTTTTGACATTCAATTCTTTTTCATTCTTCAACCTCTTCAGTGCTTACTCAGATTTCATAACTAGAACCTTGTTGGGTTTATTCCAGTTCTAGCTCTATCTCAGTCCGCACTCTTCCCATATCTCACTTTTCTCCTTTTTTCATCATACCTAAGGACTCTACACTATCTAGTGGATTGTCCCTAGGTAGATCCCTCCGGTTCTGGCGGATCGTGGGAACGAATACCTAACCTAACCATCCTTATATCACCATACATAAAGTAAATTTGGTTGGTCTATTTGGTATTGTTCATCTTCTGTTAGAACCAATTGAAAACCATTTGAAAATCAATCCAGATACTTGTGATATATTATCAAATCATTTTGTACCTGAATTGTTTTTGATATTTTTAGAAAAAGAGCTCCCCCTCAACATGTGCATCATGTATTATAAATCGTTTTAGCACACGGAGGCAAGAGGAAGAATTAACTTCTTTGATTACCATTTTCTAAAAGATATCAACATCACTTCCCTGATCAAATCAAGTATATAAAGCATATTGAGGAAGGATGAGGTTTTCATAAGTTTGCTCCCCCTTAATATGTGCCTAGAGATTTCAAAGAGTTTTACACATATTAGAAGGAACCTGCACTTAGAGACAAATCAATCACGTTTCAATTCTTTGTGGTTTTAAAAGGATGCTCCCCCTCAACATGTGCATGGAAAATTTGAAATCGTTTGGCACATGTGGGGAGGAAAGCTTGCAAAACACTTGTGAAACCATTTATCGAATCATCAGTTTAAATCCAATTTAAATCACAAATTCTCCCCCGATCATAATTTTCAAATCATTTGAGATTTGTGATCTCTGTAGATTTAAATTGATTTTGAAAGCTTTTGAGGAGAATTGTGACTTGATTATGAAAACATTTTAACTGATAAGGATTGGATTATGAGACTTTAAACTCCATTGATTAAACATGCATGATTATCTTTTTGAAAACAATTGTATGACAAATAACCTTTTGATTTAATTGAAATCATTCTCCCCCTCAATCAATGACATAAGTTATTGATTGAGAGATAGATATTTTTTACAAACGTTAAGTCCAGATGATTTTCAAATATAGAGTTCGAGTTATTTTTCAAAGCAATTAGTTTTCAATGGATAGTAAGTAATTGTTTATAGAATCAGAGCATGAGATTTGAAAAACAAGATAAAGCATGGCTCTGTTCTTTCTTATAAAAACGGGTTACTGCCTGAAATGACAATAAACCATTGTTTCACTTTCTCCCAAAAATATTTTTTGTTTTTTGATTTATTTATTTATTTATTATTATTTTTTTTAGAATATTCGAACAACATCTAAAATCCCGTGTCATTCTTTGAATGACAGCACAAAGACCGTAGATATTATCGAATCAAGAAAAATCATGACAAAAAGACAATATTTTTTTGAAATTTTTCAACATTTTCAAATTTTTATGGATTTTTTGAAAGTTTTATATTTTTCTATTTGCTTTTTGAATAAATATTTACAAGAGATGGATGAAGAAAGACCTTTACTCCTTGTCTTCCTCTTGAAGACGTTTGAGTGTTTCCGGTTGTAGACTCTTTAGACCAAGTCGTGGGAGGATAAACTCAAAACTTTCCCTAGGAAGAGCTTTGGTGAAGATGTCTGCTAACTGGTATTCAGACCTCACAAAATGGAGTTCCACCACACCGTTTTCTACTTGATCCCTGATGAAATGATGTTGAATGTCGATGTGCTTTGCTCTTGAGTGTTGTACGTTGTTGCATGAGAGAGCAATAGCACTTTTATTATCACAGTACAGAGGAATTTTGTTGAATTCAAAGCCGTAGTCAGATAATTGGGATCTCATCCATATGATTTGAGCACAACAAGATGACATGGCTATGTATTCAGCCTCTGTAGAGGAAATAGAAGTACACATTTGTTTCTTTGAAGACCAGCTTACAAGCTTATCACCCAAAAACTGAGCACCTCCAGAAGTACTTCGACTTGTATCTTGACATCTTGCATGATCAGCATCTGCATAGGCTGTTTGTGACATACCGGTGTCCTTCGGGTACCAAAGTCCCATATTGATGGTTCCTTGGAGATACTGAAAGACCCGTTTAACCGCTTCAAGGTGCTTTTTGGTAGGCTTAGCCTGATATCTAGCACACATGCAAACAACGAACAGAATGTCTGGTCCACTGGCTGTGAGGTACATCAGGGATCCAATCATACTATAATATTTCGTTTGGTCTACCATGATCCCTGAGTGGTCCTCATCTAGTTTAGTACGCTCTATCATGGGAGTGTCAACAGGGTCACAAGAATCAAATCCAAATTTCTTTAAAATCTCATTTGCATATTTAGATTGATTTATAAAAATGCCTCCGGGACTTTGTGAAATTTGTAATCCCAAGAAAATTGACATTTGTCCCATCATTGACATTTGAAATTTGGAACCCATTTCACTTGAAAAACGGTCACATTCATTGGGGTCAGTCGAGGGAAAAATGATATCATCAACATATATTTGAATGTGAATTATATGTTTTCCTGACTTTCTGGTGAACAATGTCGGATCAACTGCTCCTTTGCTAAATCCAATAGATAGAAGAAACTTTAATAGCGTATCATACCATGCCCTTGGAGCTTGCTTCAAACCGTAAAGAGCCTTCTTCAAATGATAGACGTGAGTAGGATGCTCTGGATTCACAAAGCCTTCAGGCTGGCTGACGTATATGACTTCTTTAAGATCTCCGTTAAGAAACGCCGTCTTTACATCCATCTGATAGACTACCATGTTCTTACTTGCAGCATTAGCAAAGAAGATTCTGATTGCCTCGATACGAGCAACAGGAGCAAATGATTCTTCAAAGTCAATACCCTCCTCTTGACGGTATCCTTTTGCAACCAATCGAGCCTTGTTCTTTAAAACATCACCATGCTCATCAAGTTTTACTTTGAAGATCCACTTTAGAGCAATGATCATTGCACAATCTGGAGCAGGTACTAATTCCCATACATCTAGTCGATCAAACTCATGAATTTCTTCTTGCATGGCATTGAACCAGCTGTCTTCATTCATGGCATTTTTCACGTCTTTTGGTTCGATCTTAGAGAGTACGGAGTTGAAGAAGCACCATAAGGCATCGATTGCAAGTTGTTTCCGTGTGGATACTGGACGGGAAAGGTTTCCAATGGTGTTATCCAATGGATGATCATGTGTCCATTTTCTAAGGTGTTCATGTGGTTGTTGTTGAGGAACTGAAGTAGCAGAGTTGATATCTCCTGAAGAAGATGGTTCTGATGATGACTCAGGAGCAAATATGTTTTCAAAGGGTTCATCTTCTAGAGGAGCAAAAGGGTTTTCATCATCTGTAACAGCAGCAACATTTCCATTGTGTACACTCGATGATTGATGATTTGTTGATGAGACAGAGTGATCAGCAGCAGGCGCTTCTTGACTTAATGACATTGAAACTGAAGGGTTAACTTCATTGACAGGGATAGTGGCAGCCTCTGTTGATGGAACTGACATATCATTAGCACTTGGCTCATAGTGTTCATCAAACATTGGCTCAAATAATTTCTTCAAATCATCTTCTAAAGGAGGTACATAAGGAGTTGCTGGTGAGGGATTAGAAACAAGAGTAGAACTAATGGGACTACTTGATAACGGTTGAAATGCGGGTCCAGAACTGGATTGTCCTGGAGCCATTTGATCGGTCAGCTCATCGAACGTAACGTGAATTGTTTTCATGATATTTTGGGTTCTCTTGTTGTAGATTCGGTATCCTTTTCTGTTTGGTGCATAACCTACAAATACTCCAATGTCCGCTTTAGCTTTTAGTTTACCTAAATATTGACCGTCATTAGTTGGGTAACATAAAGCACCAAATACACGAAGGTAGGATAGATCAGGTTTTCGTTTATGGACAAGTTCATATGGAGTTTTTCCATGAGAGGTGTGAATAAGGGAACGATTTTGGGTGTAGCAAGCAGTGGCAATGGCTTCAGCCCATAGAAACATTGGAACCTTTGAATAAATTAGCATTATTCTTGCAGCTTCCACAAGAGTTCGATTTCGTCTTTCAACTACACCGTTCTGTTGAGGAGTTCATGGAACACTTCTTTGATGACTGATTCCAACACTTTTATAAAACTGAATTAAGTCTTTGTTAACAAACTATGTGCCATTGTCTGTTCGAACAATTCTAACAGTATTGTTGAGTCGAACCTGAAGTTGTTTGACAAGTTTGATGATGACATCTGGAGTTTCATCCTTTGTCCTCAAAAACTTTACCCAAGTAAATCGAGAGTAGTCATCAACAACTACTAGAATGTATTTCTTCCCATTTATCGTTTACACTCTCATTGGTCCGCATAGATCCATATGAATGGTATGAAGAACTTCCATTACTGATTTTGTGGGTTTTGGTTTGTGGGCATATTTTGTGCTTTTTCCCAATTGACAAGCTGAACAAAGATGATCTTTTTCATACTTTAATCTGGGTAATCCTCTTACTAAGTGCTTTATGGAAATATTGTTTCTGGTACCAAAGTTCAAGTGATTGAGATGACGGTGCCATAGCCATGACTTAGTTTTGGAAGCCTTTGACAGCAAGCAGATGGGTGAAGATTTCATCATATCTTCGATAGAGATGGTGTATAGGTTTGAACCACGAGTTCCTCTGAGAAGTTCCACACCATCAAGTTCTCTAACAAAGCAAGTATGTTTTCTGAAGGCCACTTCTAAATCTGAGTCACACAATTGTCCGACAGAAAATAGATTATGTCCAAGGCCTTCAACATAATATACCCTGGAAATCACACTATCTCCAACCACGTAATCTCCATAACCCATAATAGCACCAAAATGATCGTTTCCAAATCTCACAGTTCTGATGAATTTACTCACGAAGTTCATGAGCCGTGACCGGTCTCCAGTCATATGCTTGGAACAGCCTGAGTCCAGGTACCACAGAATGATTTGGACGATCTACAGTTGAACACAGACAAGAATGGATAACTGGATAATTGGGATCCCCATGCAAGAATGAGTTCCATTTGGTTAGTAACAGTGATTGGAAGACCCACATCAGAAGTAGAAACAATGGACTCATTAGAAATAGATGCAGTGCAAGTGTCCATATTTGACCTATTCAAAGTATGTTCACTTCTTAAGGGAATAGTTCTACCAGTAGGCATCCATTTTCTAGTGGGCATTGACTTAGCAAATATAGGGCAAAACTCATTAATCTTATGCCCATTAGGTATCAATTGATAACCTATATTACTAAATTTCCTTCCTGTGGGTTTCCACTGTTTTCTAACTTTCTTTCGTCTTTGCCTTTTAGCCTTCTTAGCTTGATTTTTAGCATTAACAGTTTTAACATGGCATTTGACAGCATTAGACAAAACATTCACACCACATTTATGATTAGTAACAGAAATCAAGCAGTCATCATTACATGGTTTGCGAATAGTATCAGAATTTGAATTAATTATAGTACGCTTATAGCTAATCCTAGAATCAACACGATTCGTTTTATTCAACTCAAACTTAATATTCCTAGGGTGATCTTATACTTTCTTCCAATGCACGTTCTTAGCTTGCGAGGTCCTATCTTGCTTGGTATTGCCTGGAGGCTTTGACCCGCTTGCTTTAGTGTCACTGATTACTCCTGTAGAGAGAATTATGGGAACATTAGTTGGTTGATCTACTTTTTGCATTCCTGAATTAGAAGTGCAGGGATCTGAACTACTTGAAGGCACATTAGCATTTACTTTCTTAAAAGTGGGCATAGAATGGTTTGTATGCTTGGCACTAGGCATAGAACAACGCATCACAGCTTTACCTTTCGCACCTAAGTATTTAGGACATGTTGCTATTAAACATTCTAGCAGCTCTTGAGATCGCTTGGCTTGAATGCACGCAAACCTAATTTCTCTATCAAGAGGCTTATTTATGAAATCCTCTTCCACAATCTCACGGAGACATTCTAGACTATCCTTAAGGTGAGCGCAATAGTTATGAAACACAGGTTCATTATTCCTAAGATGAGGAGGAATGTATTTAACAGTCACAGTATATTTGCAGTTTGAGGATGATCTTGATGCAACATTCTCATTAAAGACAAGTGGCAGTTTCCCATTTTCCTGTCTCCTCAGATTCTCAATTTCCTTTTGTAAAGACGTTATTTTTTCATTTTTCTTGTCACGAGTGACTTTAATTGAATCATATAACTCTTTAAAGTGTCTTTTAACTTTTTCATTTTCTTTGAGAAAACCCTCGTTTTCCTTTTGTAAAGCATTAACCAAGTTTTGAAGATGAAAAGTCTGAGGATACTGAGAATCTAAAGGAGGAGGCATTTGGGAGCCAGTCACATTGTTCTTTTCGCCCTTTAATTGTGAAATTTGGGCTTTCAATTTTTTGATCGTGTTACAATGAGCTTGAATCTGTTCGTCACGTTTGCTTATCTGAAAAACTGCATCAACTCTGGAACATCTGAGGATGTCTTGATATTTGAGGTTTTGACATTTTCTTTAAGATGTTGATATTTTAGTTGCAAATCAAAATGTTCAACTTCTAGTTTAGAAAGATGTTTTACCAAATTATCGTGATCATCCTGATCAATTTTCTCATTTAGTTCTGAGTTTTTGTTTTCAAGCTTAATAACACGATCATGAGAAACTTTTAATGCAATAGATAATTCATGAAATCGAGAAGCAGTAATAGAGTGCTTAGTAACAGTATAAAACACATCTTAAGCCACATAACTCGAAATCAAATTCTTATTTAAGATATGCAAGTTCTTCCTTTCAACTTTATTATATTTGAGTTCCTATTCATAATCATTAACCTCAACTATCATTGCATCAAATTCCTTTTCCATTTATTTAATATCAGAGTTAATTCCCTTTTGAAGACACTCAAATTGACCTTTTAATTGTTTAAAGAAGGGCATGACCTTAGTTAAATAACATTCTTTAGTTTGCTCAAAACCCCTTTCCCCCTCAGTTATCCCTGTAGGTGTGATTCTCTTCTTACAAGTTTTCTCAAAATCAACAAACAGCTGATAAACAACATACAGGCTGATTAAGGTCTTGCTATTAGTGGCAATAGATCTAGGAACTAAATGCATTGGTGTATTAGGAGGATACACAATTGGTTTAGGGAATTTCCTACAAGGGGGATTCTTTTCAACAAGATTTTCAGCTTTTTGCATATCCATATCCTTTTTCCAGAACACTTGTTCAGGGGTTAATAGAGTCTGAGGCTTAAACTTGTTTAAGGATATCCAATTTTCCTTAGTGTAATCATGGGGTTTGATCGTTATGTTATTCTCTTTACACGCAAGATTGTTAAGCTTCATATCCATTTTCTCCCTAGATGCATCATCTAATTTTCTATCTTCCTCAGTGCACTCAATGCAACTAGGTTTTTGTCTAGGTTTAAGAATCTCATTGCCATCATAGATTACATTTTGAGCAACTTTTGCTTTCTTACCATACTCAGGGTTGGATTCCTTTATAATGGGGATACTATGCTTATCGCTGAGAACTCTATGCTTAGTGATCATGTGAGCAGTCTGAATGGTATTCCCTTGTACGTACAACTTATTTTCAAGGTTGTTTTTCAAGGTTTTTAGATTAGAAAAATCATTCAAAAGTTTTTATTCCTTAGCACTGAATTCTTGCTTAAGCATTTTAACATTTTCTTGAAGTTCTTGTTTTTGCTTAGCAGTTTTAGAAAGCTTTTCTTGTAAGGAGTTTAACTCTTTTTTTAATACTTCTTCTCTAAAATTACTTTTTCTAATAATTGTACGCATTTGGTCATCCATTTCCTGCTCACGGGTGGTTAACTCAAACTTAGCACGTTGTTCATAAATAGCAACTTGTTCTTTATAGGCATTCAGTTCAGAGATAACAGAATCATCAGGGGCACATGCAGTGTATTCATAAAAAAACATAGTCATCATTGACTGCAGAAGATGCATCACCTGGTACAGTCTCACTTTCACTTTGTTTCACATATTGATCATATGGGACAACATTGATATTACCTATATTTTCAATATCTGACTCAAAAGTTTCAGTTGATTTTAATTTGTCATGTATCTTTTGCTCATCAACATCATCGTATAGTTTTAATACCTCTGAGATGATTGATTCTTTGGATGGACCAACTTGCTGTGGTGAGGGGACCTTTGGAGAGACCATTGGAGAAATGCTAGCCATGAAAATTGTTTGTGCAGTAGGTTCATCTTCAACGTCAGAGTCGTATGCATCACAATCGGCGACTTGAAAGGCATTCTGATGATTATCACCTATCTCCTGAATTGGTTGCTCATCCACATCTGCATCATATGTCTTGGCATTGCCCTCAGTAAGAAACAACAGCTCCTCTTCATCCAACACAACTCCATTATCCTGAGCTTGCACAAGTAACATCTTGTCTTTGAAGTACTATGCATTTTGAGGACGTTTTGGAGAAGTGCAGTTCCTTGCTATGTGTCCATCACCACCACAGTTGTAGCATTTAATTGGCTTAGCTTGACCCTTATTTGGATTCCTTCCACGATTCTTATTTTCCACATATCCTCTACCAACTCCACCTCTTCCCTGTTCATACTGCCTTTCTTGAACTGGTTGCACCATAACCTTCCCATCTCTGACAGTAGCTTGATTGTGTGGATTGGATGCTGTTTTGAGGTTATTGTTGGTGTGTGGGAGAGAGTTCATGTTTTGACTAACCATGAGAGACAGTTGATTGATGAAGTTTTCCATGAATGTGTTTCGGTCAGGAGGCTTATATGCTGGATCAGGGATGAGCTTGTAATTACCATTACCCATGGGTATGACTTGAGAAGCTTTGGTGGTAATTCCAACATTGGTGTAAAAAGCTGTAGAGTCATTTGACGAACTTGTTTCTCCCTGGTTGGTTTTGAACTGTTCAAGAATCCTTTTTTCAAACATAGCATGTCTCTCATTTTGAAGAAGAAAGGCATACAGTTGCTCATAGTTTGTATTCTTCAATCCTTCGGTTAGCTTCACAGCGGTGACAAATTTGTGCCATTCGAGATTCATGTTGTTCATAAACTTTGAGTTCAGCTGAATGTTTGGCATGGTCATTTTGATGTTCCTCATGTCATTCAAAAGCTTATGGAATCTCACGTAGTACTCATAGACACTCTCATCTGGTTTCATCTTGAAGTGCTCAAACTCATCATACAGTTGTGATTCTCTGTCTTCCTTGGTTAATTCAGAACCTGAGAGAAGCATCTTGACATTATCCCAAACTGCCTTGGCTTCAGTGTTGTGATTGATAAGCTTGTAGATATCTTTTGGAAGACCCTGAAGTATAATGTTGGAAGCCCTGATGTCAGCATCAAAACTCTTTTTCTCCTTATCATTGAGCTCATCATACGTCTTTAGTCTGTCTAATCCATAGATCATTATTCCATCTGCAGCTGTATCAATTAAGTCTCTTGTAGTCTCAATCTGATAAGGTCCTTCATCAATGGATTTGAGAATGTTGACCCCATTTTCCTTTCCAAGACAGTACAATCTGATTCGTTGAGCCCAATATTCGTAGTCAGTTCTGTCAAGCATATGTGGACGAGTATCTGACCCAGCTGCTTGAACATCCTCAGCAACAGTGGAGATAATTGTAGGTACGTTGGTAGACATGTTAACAGATTACACGGGATTTTATAACTCTATGATTAAACCGGGAAATAGATTCTTTCACGGGATTTTACTAAATCAAGAGAAAACCGTATTACAAACAAAAATCAACCAAGTCGCTACGAATTCTTGAACCAAGTCGCTAATCACCAAGTCGCTAAGTAGCAACTCGCCAAGATCTCAATTTCCTGTGAACCAAGTCGCTAAGACCAACTCGCTGGACACAAGTCGCTAATGCACCAAGTCGCTACACAGTCAAGTCGCTAAAGAGCAACTCGCTAAGGTCCAAGTCGCTAACACCAAGTCGCTAAGAATACTAAGTACAAGTCACTAACAAAATTGAAAGCAAGTCGCTAACTTCACCAAGTCGCTAGCCGTAGTGGAGAATCCACTAAGTTGTACTGTTTGTCGGCTTGTCTCAATAGACAAGTCGCTAGGACCAAATTGCTACCAATTAACACTACAACTCGCTACCTTTTACTGAAGCAAGTCGCTACGATGAAAAACACTACGAGAACCAAGTCGCTACCAAGAAAAACTTCAAAAACACACTTTTCAATCCAAAACAAGCTCAACCACAGTGATTCAAGCTTACCAAATCAAAACCCAAGCACTTACAATGATTCTTAACACAAAAGTACACCCAAAATTCAAACTTTAACACTAGAAATGATCCAAATGATGCAAAAACCACTAAACTTTTTCAAACTCAAAAACCATCTAAAACCACTAGAAATCCAAGGATATGTAAGAGAGATGATCAAACCATGGCTCTTGATACCATTTGTAACATATTGGATTTCACAAACACATCATATCATAAACACAAGTAGGCGTACAAGATGAGGTTTTAGAGAGAGAAAGAGTTAGAGGTTTGGGAACTTAGTGAGAGAAAATGAAAGTATTATTATGAGCTCCAACTCTCTACCTTGGGAGGTAGAGAGTATTTATAGTCTTACACAAATCGCCACCTACGGGCTGTGGATCAGGCATACAGTGGGTAAAGACCCGTCCGTCCTCCACGGTGTTACTTAACTAAATACTACTAAACATTAACTAATCTACGACTAAGAGCTTTCTAACGATTACATATACTTGAGGTGACCGACTCTTTAATAACTGGATTTACTAAATCCTAACACAAACCCAAAAACCTTATGAAAACCACTAGAAATCCAAGAACATGAAAGATGAGTGATCAAATCATTGCTCTTGATACCAATTGTAGCATATTTGTCTTCACAAACACATAATCTAGAACAAATTATAGGGCGTATGGCATAGAGTTTAGAGAGAAAGTGAGATGTTCTAGAGAGATGAAATCTAAATGAAAGGTTAGATTAGTAAGTGAACATCCAACCCTCTCGCTTGTGGGGAGAGGGATTGTTGAAAACTCTCAGACCTTGACAGATCTTTAGCACTCGTGGATCGTTAGTGTTACCTATGTATTCATAAGCAAACTAATAGACAGTCTCTATACCTCGTATTATATAGCGGAAAGTAAATACAAGATGTTATAACTAAGAACACTTAGATCCTCTATGGATCTTTTTATTAACTGAAACTCTATGTTTCAGATCAGTTATCTATTACAAACTATGAGATTCCTTTTATAGACAAGGAACCCTAAAACTATTACAACCCAATCGACTAAGCATGCAAGCATGCATTTAATGACTAATACACTAAACTATATTGAGCAGTACAATAAAACCCATGCAACCTCGGGCCGTTCAAAGATAATAATGAGTTATCATTTAATTCATAAGGCGCATGCTGATCCTAGTCAGATTATACCCTTCAGCAGTAACACGGCAACGCTTGTACTCTTCAGTAGAATCACTGCATCAACAGATTCTGCTTCTACTTCAGCAGAATCCAACGGCAGTAATGACAGCAGAAATCCTACTTCACATAATTCCCAACAATCCTCCCCTAAACTGGAATTTGACTTGGTTAAGTTCCAGTTTCCTGACCTTGAAAGATCTTTTGATACTTCAGTACTAGAGGATTGTTTTCACACATCATTAGCAAAGAACCACTTATAATTTCATCCCTATGATGATCGACTTTGAAACGCCAGGACTTTGCAGCAACAAATGACATAATGTACATCAATACTTATCAGTTGCAATCTATTCTCATCACATCCAGGTGTGTTAACTCCTGTGAGAGGTGAATCATTGAAAATAATGGATTTGATGTCTCTTTACCAATAGCCATCACTACTGGAGTAGCCAGATGTTTAAGTCCGAAAACTATGGTACATTGATAACCATCTGATTTATGAGCAAACCAGCAACTATATAAACGGATTTGATGTGTCTTTACCTGTAGCCGTTTGCTCAGGACTAGTCAATTCTTAGAATTGGTGAATTGATAACCAAATATGGGGATAGTTGCCTTTACCACAATCCATATACTCGTGGGCTAGCCAATTCTTGGATTCCAAAAAGGAATAGACCATGGTGAATTGATGACCATACAACTCTCAGCAATTAAGCATGGGTGGTTGCAGACCCTATGATTTTGAGCAAATCATTACAGCTATCAACAGATTTGACATGTCTTTACCAAAGCTGTACCCTTTGGACTAGTCAACTCTTTGATATACACAAGGTATATATGGTGAGTTAAGAACCATCAATAAAGCTGCAAGAGAAAGTTACTTTTTTTCTTTCTTTTTTTTTTTTTTTTTTTTTTTTTAACTAAGAAACTAACAAACAAACAAACAAATCCTCCCCTGAGGCATATGACTCCCCTGAGGCCTATGCCTCCCCTTAAACTTTGCAGTTAAGGGTTAACCATTCCAATATTGACCACAAGGTGTTGAAACCTTGGTCCATCAAAAGCTTTAGTTAATAAATCTGCCACATTATCATCTATATGAATTTTAGCCACATTTATCAAATGTTTTTCATATGCATCTCTTATAAAGTGGTGTCTGATTTCAATATGTTTGGTTCTACTGTGAAAAACTGGATTTTTGACAATGCATATGGTACTCTGATTATCAATAAATAGAGTTGTGTTCATGAAGTTATACCCATAATCCAGTAGTTGGTTTTGAATCCAAAGCACCTGTCCACAGCAGTTTGCAGCAGCAACATACTTTGCTTCAGTAGTTGAGGTAGCCACAATTGTTTGTTTCTTGCACTGCCAAGAAATTAATCTCTTTCCAAGGAATTGACAGCCTCCAGTTGTGGATCTCCTATCCAAATTTGCACCAGCATAATCACTGTCACTAAATGCTTCCAACTTAAAAGGAGACTCTTTTGGGTACCAAAGGCCTAAAAGAGGTTGGCCTTTGAGGTACTTAAAGATCTTCTTGACTGCATTGAGATGGGAAGTGAGTGGAGTGACTTGATGTCGAGAGTACACACTTACAGCAAAGGTAATATCAGGTCTTGAAGCTGTTAGATACATTAATGAACCAATCATTGATGTGTATAAATGAACATTCACAGGTAGATCTGGATCATTGTTGGCTTTTGTTTTTGGAGCTTCATAAGGTGTTGTGGCAGTCCTGACACCTTCCATACCGAATTTCTTCAACATGTCCCTCACATATTTATCCTGACTGATAAATATCCCATCCTGTTTCTGCTGAACTTGGAGACCTAAAAAGAAAGTAAGCTCCCCCATAGCACTCATCTGAAATTCTCCCTTCATTAAATCCTCGAATTCCCTACACCAAGCTTCTTTAGTGGATCCGAAAATGATGTCATCCACATACACTTGCACAAGTATGATGTCTGTCGAGTTTTTCTTCAGAAAAAGAGTCTTATCAATGGCACCTCTTCTGTAACCATGCTTCAGCAGAAATGATGAAAGCCTAGCATACCATGCCCTTGGTGCCTGATGAAGTCCATAGAGAGCTTTAACGACTCTGTAAACATGATTAAGATGATCTGGGTCTTCAAATCCTTTGGGTTGTGTGACATAAAATTCCTCTTCAATCTCACCATATAGAAAAGCACCTTTAACATCCATCTGATACAGCATGAAGCCCATGTATGATGCATAGGCCAAGAAAATTCGAATGGCCTCTACTCTAGCAACAGGTGCAAACACTTCATCATAATCAATCCCTTCTTCTTGCTTATAACCTTGAGCTACTAATCTTGCTTTGTTTTTAATGACCACACCCCTTGCATCTCTTTTGTTCTTCAGAATCCATTTAGTTCCAATAGCATATTTGCCATCTGGTAATGGTACCAAGATCCAAACTTGTTGGTTCTGAAACTGTTGCATTTCGTCTTGCATTGCCTCAATCCAACTTGAGTCTTCAAGAGCTTGAGAGACACTGATTGGTTCTACTTGGGAAAGAAAACACGCAAACAGACAATGCTTGTAGTCTGTGGGATTGTCTCTTTGCTGATTTGTGACATAGGAGAGAAAAGCAACCTGTCTAAATTTAGGACTAGAGATAGCCTTGCGAGTTCTAACAGGAGCTAGAATGTCTTCAATAATATTGGATTGAGGGTGAGTTATGTTGATTCTTTTAGGAGCAGTGGGGTTGACTTCAATGGTAGGTTCAAGATTAGTCACTGTTGGTACAAAAGTTGTGTCATACGAAGGTGAGGTGAAAATGCCAGATTTGGGTTGATGATTTCCAAGATCTGAAGGACTTGGAAAGCGAGTATATGGTTCCCCAAAGTCTGTGGACACTCGAGTAGGAATAGGAGTAGTAACAGACGAGCTTTCAGCAGATTTGATGACGATGGGAGAGACTGCATCAGTGTCAGCAGGAATGTGGTTTCCACTGACAGCCTCATTTTCAAGCTCCCCATTCACCTTCTCAGCTTCAAGCTTAGCTGCAAACTCTTGAGTCTAAAGTCTAGCAAGGTCCTCAGCATAGTGTGATTCGTCTTCACACTTAGCAGAAGTATCTCTAGAAGAGTTACCTGCAACAATGTTAGGGGAGAAAGAAGGCACAAGAATAGGTTGTTCATCATCTTCAAATTCACTTCCAGAGTCAGCATCCAAGGTACCTGCATTGTTAGTGGGAGATTCTTGAGAGCCTGCACTTTGGTTAGCCATAAGTCTAGTATAACCCAGATAATCAGTTAGGTAGTCGAGGTCAAAAGACCACACATGACCCTGTCCTTGAACATTGGGCTTATCCTCCAGGTATCTCAGGTTCAAGGTCTCCTCTATCTTTTTGGCAGATAAGTTGTACACTCTATAAGCCTTGCTATTAGATGAATAACCCACAATATAACCATCATCAGCCTTCTCATCGAACTTCCCCAACGGATCACTGGTGTTTAGAATGGTCACTTGACAACCAAAAGGTTTGAGGTAATGAATGACTGGAACCTTCCCAAAGAGAAGTTCATATGGTGTCTTGAGGTGAGGTCTAGTAATGGAGACCCTGTTAAGCACATAGCAAGCAGTGCCAACAGCTTCAGTCCAAAACATAGTGGGCAGTTTGGAGTCTGCAAGCATTGATCTTGCAGCCTCTATCAAGGTCTTATTCTTTCTTTCAGCCACCCCATTTTGTTGCGGGGTACTTGGATTGCTATAGTCCCTCTTTATCCCTTTAGACCTACAGAGTTCTATAATAATAGCATTCTTGAACTCTGTCCCATTATCACACCGAATTCCCTTAACCTTCTTGTTCAACTGATTTTCAACGAGGGTGATGAAGTCTTTCAGCACTGGAGTTGTTTCATCTTTAGTCCTTAGAAAGAACACCCAGCAAAATCTGCTATATCCATCAGTGATAACCAAACAATAGTACTTGTGATCAATGCTTCTGACTTGTGTTGGACCAAAAAGATCCATATGTAACAGTTGGAGAGGCTCAGAAATAATGCTCACTGCAGTGACAGCCTTGTAGGATGCTCTGTGTTGCTTCCCTTTGTTGCATGCAACACAATTATGATCATTGGAGAAAACTTTGGTGGGTAGTCCTTCGACAAGACCCCTTTTTGAGAGAGTGTTTATTGTTTTGAAATTCACATGAGCCATTCTCCTATGCCATTTGTTAGACTCATCCAATGATGCTTTAGCCAGCAGACAAGTGAGGTCACCTTCAGGGTGAACTTCATTGAGGTTGAATGTGTAAAGATTGTGAGTTCGAGGGACTCTCAGCAGAATTGAAGTATCTTCTGGAAGCTTGAACTCTTTAGAAAGAACAAGACATTCATCTTCAGAGAAGAGTACCTTGTTCTTGGTGTCACAAATTTGTGAGACTGAGAACAAGTTGAAGTTCTGAAGTTCCCTAACATAGTACATATTTTCAAAGTTCAGTAGAGGAGTCTTGATGGTGCCTTTCCTAGTAATTCTACCATCACTTCCACCAAAGGTCACATTCCCTCCTTCTTCAATACGAACAAAATTGTGCATCATATCTCTATTGCCAGACATACTCCTTGAATAGCCACTATCAACAATACCAATACCTTTATGCTTAAGGGGATGATCCTACAGAAACAAACATATATACAAAAGAATGTTAGTATACCGAGGAGGCTCAAGTCATTGCTGACTTGAACCTGCCTTGTGGATCATTAGATTTAGGTTTAGCAAAAGAGTAAGATCCACCATTGTTCTTGGGTTTCCATTGATATATAGGTCTCTTATTATTCCAAGAACAACCTGCTGAGGACTTGACAGCAGTGCCCCAACATCCTTTCCCATTTTTCATAGAGTCAACATAAGTAGGCCAATAACCATGTTTAAAATACGGGCTAGTAGGTTGCACATAAGGTCTATCAGCTGACCTCCTCCAAGAAGAGTCAGTTCTAGCTTGTGGGACATAAGGTGGAATATTGTTAACATTGGTCCACACAGGTCTTGGTTTCTGCTGATTAGCACAAACACCCAATCTTTGCTCATAAAAATCACAATCCTTAATAAGATGAATTTTACTTCCACACACAAAACATGTCTTCCTTTTGGAGGATGTATTCAACAAAGAAGATGTTCGATTACATGTAGAAGTATTTAAACAAGAAACATTAAAGGAATTGTTTTTAACAGACAAATTATGCAAAGAATTAAAAGACAAGTCTTCAGGGGAAACAGGCTTGGAAGTGGATTCCTCAGCAGCTATCCTAGAAGGCTTGTAGATAGACTTGGGTGCAGGCTTGTGTGTAGGCTCAGGTGAGGGCTTGGGAAGGTCTGACTTATCACTTGAATCACAGCTAGAAGAAGACCCTTGATCCGATGAATTGTCACTGTCGGAGAAAGAGACAAAGTCATAAGATGAAGCATCTGAGTCTGGTAAGTCATTTGACTTTCTGCCATACAAATGGTGTGATCCATCAAAGTCAACAGTGATAGATAGGTCAGTGGGCATGAATTCACCTCTAATAGGTCCAGGGACAGCATGTAAATCACCTTCCTTTCTAAAGTGTGCTAATCCCGCAGGTGTAGATTTACGCCCATCTTGCCTAGCTTCCAATCCTACATACTTCTGAAAACCTAAGCCTATTCCTGAGTTCACAGATTGATTATTATAGAGTTCTCTAGCTAGATTGTCACCAGATATCAACCATTGTTTATGTCTAGCTATTTCCTCTGCAAGTTTCTCTTTAAGCTCTAGATTCTCAGTAATAGTATCAGCTTTTTTTTTCAGTGCGTTTAAAGTTAATATTAGCAATATCTAGATCAAATTGAAGCACCTTAATCTTTTCTTCATAAGCTATCTGATTCTTCTGAAACCATACCTTTTGTCTTTCTAATTTTTTTAACGAAAGTTTATAAGCTTCATTATCAACATAACATTCATTGTATCTAGGTTTCATAGTATCATAAGCTTCTTTAAGTTCATTGTATCTTTCACTACAACCAAATATACAGTTGTGTACCTGAGAGAGACCCATGAAGGCAAACTGATCATGCCTATCTTCTGAAGTACATCTAGCCAGCAGTCCAAGCTTCTCAGTATCAGCAGCTTCCTCATTCACAGGTTCATGAGCAACCCAGTTGACCTGTTCATCCAAGGTGACTAGAGCTGCTGAAGTACTAGCTCCCTTCTGATTCTGCTGATAGAATTTGTAGATAGCTCCCTCTCCACTCTTCCTATCTTTGCATTCCCTGGAGAAATGACCCATCTGGTGGCAAGAGAAGCACTTGACCTTGCTCCTGTCAAAACGAGCTGGATCCTTTCCCTTGAATCCAAACTTCCTTCCTGCCTTCTCCTCAAACCTTTTGATATCCACTGAAAGCATGGCCACCTGCCATTTCAGCTTCATCTCCTCCATTTCAAGTGGGTCCACCTGATCAAAGTCTTCATATACCAGATGCTATTGAGTATCATAATCTGCAACAAATGAATGAAGAACATCCTCCAATATACTGCCTATTTTAGCTTGAGGATGTGATGGAGTGGGACGATAGGATGATGATGGTAAGTAAGATGGACTTGAAGCATGCATCATCATATTCGAGTGGGATGTCCCAACAAAAGCTGAATGACCAGAAGAGGATGCACGGTAGGGAGATCTGACATTAGGTTCAAGAGATCTGAGTTTGTTGTATAGCTCATCAAAAGTGATCATGTCCAGCCCACCTTTAGCTTTCAGGGCTATACTCACATGTAGCCATGATGGAGGCAAAGATTGTAGGAAATTTGAATTGCTATCATCATTGTCAGGCTTTGCATTCAGCTGGTTTAGCTGACTCAGAATCTTGTGAAATCTGTCGTATCCTTTGTGGATACCTTCTTCTTCAGAGATATTGAACTCTTGGAAGTGTTGTCTCAGCATAGACTTCCTCATCCTCCTGGACTCTTCATTCCCACCAAATCTAGCTTTAAGAGCCATCCAGATGTCCTTTGCATCAACCATGTGATGAAAATCACCCAAGTGATCTTCAGGAATAGATTAAAGAAGGATGGTTCTTACCTTGTGCTCTCTTTGTACTGCAAGAATCTCTTCAGCAGTTTTGGGAGGAGCAATGGTAAACTTACCATCAAGATCTGGGATAGTCTTCTTCGGATTGTTGCCATTCTTCACAATCTCCCATAGATTCCAATCAATATTGGAGATCCAGTTCTGCATCTTCATGGTCCACAGATCATACTCTTCCTTTTTCAGATAAGGAAACTTGCCATTACTGTTGGCGAGACTAAGTTGCTGCATAGAGGTGGTGTTTTTGATGTTGTTGTTGGTGGTGACTTCTGATTCATCATTTGTGCCATGCATGGTGATTATGTTTTTGGTTGTGTGGGGGTGAGGTAAATAAGGTTCTCAGTATCGTAGAGACTCTCCCGAGGCTCTGATACCACTTGTTGAAAACTCTCAGACCTTGACAGATCTTTAGCACTCGTGGATCGTTAGTGTTACCTATGTAATCATAAGCAAACTAATAGACAGTCTCTATACCTCGTATTATATAGCGGAAAGTAAATACAAGATGTTATAACTAAGAGCACTTAGATCCTCTATGGATCTTTTTATTAACTGAAACTCTATGTTTCAGATCAGTTATCTATTACAAACTATGAGATTCCTTTTATAGACAAGGAACCCTAAAACTATTACAACCCAATCGACTAAGCATGCAAGCATGAATTTAATGACTAAAGCAGTACAATAAAACCCATGCAACCTCGGGCCGTTCAAAGATAATAATGAGTTAGCATTTAATTCATAAGGCGCATGCTGATCCTAGTCAGCTTATACCCTTCAGCAGTAACACAGCAACGCTTGTACTCTTCAGTAGAATCACTGCATCAGCAGATTCTGCTTCTACTTCAGCAGAATCCAACGGCAGTAATGACAGCAGAAATCCTACTTCACATAATTCCCAACAGGGATATTTATACAAATGACTACGCCCTCCTTCGGGCTGTGGATCAGGCATACAATGGGCACAGACCCGTCCTTCTTCCACGGTGTTACTTATACTACTAGTAATCTAACTAATATACTGTTATGTCTACGAGCTGTAATATGCTAAACAGATGTTGGGGTGACCGACACTTCTACTTGGATTTTCTAAATCCTAACATGAACCGACCGTTGCTCTCTCTTCCCCTTCCCTCACTTTGTTTGAGGGAGGTGACTTCAAATTGAAAGAGATTGAAGCTTGTTTATCGAGTGAATTAATTTCAAGGGAAATTGATCACTCCAAAATTGACATTGAGGGAGACATTCTTCTCCTTGAGAAGTTACTCAATGATGATCCATCATCACTCCCTCCTCAAAAACTTCAAATTGAGGAAATCAAGTCCATTGAAAATTCTAATGATCCTCCCGAGGTCGAAATTAAGGACTTACCACCTCATCTTGAGTATGCATTTTTGAAGGGTGACGATAAATTACCCATCATAATTTCTAAAGATCTAAATGATGAGATGAAAACTGGCCTCATAAAGGTTCTAAAGTCACACAAGCGAGCCATCACTTGGAAACTTTCCGACATTAAGGGTATTGACCCGAAATTTTGTACACACAAGACTCTAATGGAAGATAACTTCAAACCGGCGGTTCAAAACCAGAGAAGGGTGAATCCTAAAATCCACGAGGTTATCAAAGCGAAAGTCCTAAAACTTCTCGATGCCGGATTGATTTACCCCATCTCAAATAGTTCTTCGGTGAGCCCTGTTCATTGCGTGCCCAAAAAGAGTGGCATAACCGTTGTTGAAAATGAAGAAAACGAGTTGATTCATACTCGATCGGTTACGGGATGGCGTGTATGCATTGACTACCAAAAGTTAAATGAAGCCACCTTTAAAGAACACTTTACTTTACCATTCATGGACTAAATGCTTGAGATATTAGCGGGAAACAAGTACTATTGTTTTCTCGATGGTTTCTCGGGTTACTTCCAAATTCCCATAGATCCTCAAGACCAAGAAAATATCACCTTCACGTACCCTTATGAAACTTTTGCTTACCGGCGCATGCCTTTCGGCCTATGTAATGCTCCCAGTACGTTCTAAAGGTGTATGATGGCCATTTTCCACGATATGATCAAAAAGATTGTGGAGGTCTTTATGGATGATTTCTCGGTCTTTGGGAACTCTTTTCAAACATGCCTCTCCCATTTGGAAAAGATGCTTGAACGCTGTGAAAACACTAATCTTTGTCTAAATTAGGAGAAATGTCATTTCATGGTCAAAGAGGACATTGTCCTCGGCTATAAGATTTCTAAGAATGGGATTGAGGATGACAAAGCTAAAGTTGATGTTATTGCAAAGCTACCTCCTCACACAACCGTCAAAGGAGTTAGAAGTTTTCTTGGTCATGCCGGTTTCTATCATTGTTTCATTCAAGATTTTTCATAAATCGCCCGGCCGATGACCCAACTTCTTGAGAAAGATACTCCTTTCATCTTTTCAAAAGAGTGCATTGAAGCTTTTCAAACTCTTAAGAAAAAACTTACCGAAGCACTAATCCTAGTTTCCCCCGATTGGGACCTACCTTTTGAGCTTATGTCTGATGCAAGTGATTTCGACATAGGTGCTGTCTTGGGGCAATGAAAAGCAAAACATTTTCAGCCTCTACACTATGATAGAAAAACTATGACCAAGGCTCAAGCACATTACACTACGACGGAAAAAGAATTACTGGCCGTGGTGTATGCTTTCGAGAAATTCCGGCCATACTTGATCTTGTCTAAAAGCATAGTGTATACAGATAACTCGTCCCTCAAATATCTTTTTGCTAAGCAAGATGCAAAGCCGAGATTACTCCGGTGGGTTCTCCTCCTACAATAATTTGATATCATCATTCTTGATAAAAAGGGAGCCGAGAACCTCGCGGCCGATCACTTATCTTGTCTTGAAAATCCTCACCAAAGTGTGCTCAAGAAAAAGGAATTAAATGAAACATTTCCTATCGAGACACTTAATGTGATATCTCTACGTGGAGATTCGAGTACCACATGGTTTGCCGACTTTGCAAATTAACATGCGGGAAACTTTGTTGTTAAAGGGATGTCGTCCCAACAAAAGAACAAGTTTTTCAAAGATGTTAAGCATTACGTTTTGGACGACCCCTACTTGTTTAAAGTTTTTGCGGATCAAGTCATCCGACGGTGTGTTCACGACCAAGATGCCTTTGATATTCTCAAAGCTTGCCACCATGGACCCACGGGGGGACATCATGGCCCGAACTACACCGCCAAAAAGGTGTTTGACTCCGGTTTTTATTGGCCCACCATTTACAAAGATGCCCATGACTTGGTCAAATCTTGTGACTCTTGTCAACGTCATAGCAAAATTTCGCAAAGAGATGAAATGCCACAAAATGCCATTCAAGTTTGCGAAATCTTTGACGTGTGGGGCATTGGCTTTATGGGGCCGTTCCCCGTCTTCACGAGGGAACAAGTACATACTCGTGGCAGTTGATGACTTGTCTAAATAGGTTGAAGCAAAAGCGCTCCCCACCAACGACGCCCGAGTAGTTGTCAAAATTTTAAAATCTCTCTTTGCCCGTTTCGGAACTCCCCGTGCCATCATTAGTGATCGTGGAACGCACTTTTGCAATGACCAAAATTTTAAAATCTCTCTTAACATTAAATAACTACGACTACGAGCTTTCTAACGAATACATATACTTGAGGTGACCGACACTTTGACTACTGGATTTTCCAAATCCTAACAATCTCCCCTTAAGGGAGGTCACCTCAAACACACATTAAAATTACATAGAATACAAACAGATATTTCATTGAGATAGTTCTTGAATTCTTGTTCATGTTGTTTGTTCTGTAGCTCGTAGTCTTTGATTCTTCATTTTTGCATGTTTGAATAATCTGAGTGGAGGTCTTTAACTGATCCACGTGATACTGAGTTTTGAGCCAGCTTTGAGATCATCAGCCACAGTAAATCTCTGACTCATCCATTGTGGTGTTGGTATTATGTGATGTTGTGACATTTGGACCGACATGCTCACATTCTGGATCATGATATATTCTTATCAGAGTAGCGGAAGCTTTCGTTGATTCATGATATTGGCAGCAGCGTAGCAGAAGCATGGAATGATAATATCAGAGTCATTGATGCACTAATCATGATTTCTTTGGAAATGAATGTGTTGTGTGAGCATGCGGCTATGGATTAACCGCTCCATTCTGATCAGCTGCAAACGTCGGGTGCTCCTACATAAAACAGTTAGCAATAAAGCGCACAAGAGTGTCTTTGATCACTTTTGTTGAATTGACGTACACGGCCCACGGTTCCCCGTTGATCAGTACAAGTACTGCCTGTGATCAGGTATAATTCTGAAGAATTTCCTTGACAGGGTTTCGCAGCTGCTCTAGCTGTTCTCAAACCGGAACGTCTCAAAGAAGACAACACGGAGTGAGTGAACCAACGAATTGAGATTCACTTATTGATGAAAAGAGATTTGAGAAAACAATCGTGTACCGCTCAATAGAAATTGTTTATGCAATACAACGAAGGTTTTAATGAAAATCAATTATCAATCATAAACACCTTTTATTTTTGAAAAATTAGTACACAGTCGATGTGCTAAGGAAAAGAGTTTTCAAGCACAACGGCCGGTTTTTCAAAGGTATCTGTCAATCCATAACCTGAACCAGGATTGATTCAAAAGATTGAATCGCCCCATTGTTTCTGTTAAGTTGTCACATGGTTGATCTATCGGATAGATCTCACATGCCACCCACTAGGAGCTTGTTTGATGTTGGCTCCAGAAGGCTTTCCATCTTCATTGTGAGTATGTTGGTATACTACTCAGATGTTCTGGCAATACCACAAGGATAATGCGTAGGACTCATAAGATATAATCTCTCTTTCCACATTGTGTGAAACAGAGAGTCTTAATTAAAGTTTCCTAATGAGATTTGTAGATGATCTCGTGGCTCTAGACTCAATTGTGCATATTTGGTTCCTATGCCGGAGACTAGGGAGAGGGTCTCCTTCTTCAATATCAACAATCTCTAAGAGAAAGTCGACAGATTATGTCGGTTCCCCGTGAGAATGAAACAAGTCCTTTTACGAGAAACTTGAGTGGCTTGGGAAGTTGTAGTGCAGTGCGTCATTGGGTCCATGACGTCTTGTCTTCAATACCGATGTTACCTTGGTAACCACCAGTAGCATATGAATTGAACCCGGTTTCTGCCCTAAGGTTGAATAAATGGAGGGCTATTTCTTTTCACCATTTTTCACATTTAATTTCTTTTTCATTCTTCAACCCCTTCAGTGCTTACCGAAACTTCATAACTAGAACCTTGTTGGGTTTATTCCTGTACTAGCTCAGTTTCAGTCCGCACTCTTCCCATATCTCATTTTTCTCCTTTTTTTTCAATATACCTAAGGACTCTACACTATCAAGTGGTTTTGTCCCTGGGTAGATCCCTCCGGTTCTGGCGGATCATTGGACCTCAACCTAACCTTATCATCCTTATATCACCAATCATAAAGTAAAGTTGGTCAGTCTTTTGATATAGTTCTTCCGCCTTGTAACCAATTGAAAACCATTTGAAAATCAATCAAGATACTTGTGATATAAAATCCAAGTATTTTGTATCTTAATTGTTTTGATATTTTAGAAATGCTCCCCCTCAACATATGCATAAAATTCAGAAATTATTTAGCACATGGAGGTAAAAGATCTTTGAAATCGTTAGATTAAGAATGAAAGGTCCAATCTTTTGATTAACATTTTCTAAAATGATCATCATCACTTCCCAATCAATTTGAGTAGATAAAACATTTTGAGGAAGGATGATGTTTTTAAAAGTTTGCTCCCCCTCAATATGTGCCTCGAAGTTTGAAAGAGTTTTGCACATATTAGAGGGAACCTGCACTTAGAGACAATTAAATCACGTTTCAATAATTTAAGGTTTAAAGTAGATGCTCCCCCTCAACATGTGCATGGAAAATTTGAAATCGTTTGTCACATGCGGGGAGGAAAACTTTCTAAACACTTATGAACCCATTTATCGAATTATCAGTTTAAATCCAATTTAAATCACAAATTCTCCCCCGATCACAATTTTCAAAACATTTGAGATTTGAGATCTCTTGTTGATTTAAATTGATTTTGAAAGCTTTTGAGGAGAACTGTGACTTTCTTATGATAACATTTAGCCGATAAGGATCAAGTTTGAAACATAAGACACCAAATATTAAACATGCTTGAGTATCTTTTTAGAAAACATTATAATAATCAAGATCTTGTACCAATTGTATAAACTTATTGTAAAACATTTAGAGTAGACCTTGCTCATTTACGTGCCAATTGATTGAAAAATACACTTTGATTTAATTGAAAAATCATTCTCCCCCTCAATCAATGACGAAAGTTGTTGATTGAAGGAATGAGATTTTGACATCTGAAAGCTCTGATGATTTTCAAAATTAGAGTCTGGAGTGTTTTCAAAACAATTGCGTTTTCATTAGATGACGAATATTTTTCAGAAGAATCATTAGAAGGAAAAATATTTGAAAG
Organism: Chrysanthemum seticuspe; assembly: GCA_019973895.1. Lineage (NCBI taxonomy): Eukaryota > Viridiplantae > Streptophyta > Magnoliopsida > Asterales > Asteraceae > Chrysanthemum > Chrysanthemum seticuspe. The sequence continues at coordinate 243,299,172 of BPTQ01000009.1, forward strand.
GAAACATTTGTCTTGTTAATGACAAACATTTATTTTTAGAATCAAGCATGAGATTTGAAAAGCAAGATAAACATGGCTCTGTTCTTTCTTTGAAAAGTGGGTTACTGCCTGAAATGACAATAAACCATTGTTTCACTTTCTCTCAAATATTTTTTTTTAAACGAATATGTACATTCGACCAACATCTAAAGATCCGTGTCACTCTTTGACTGACAGCACAAAGACCGTAGATATTAATCGAATCAAGAAGAAACATGACAAAAAGACATTTTTTTTTTTTTTTTTGAGATTTTTCGAATTTTTCAAATTTTTATGGATTTTTGAAAGTTTGATAATTTTTTCTTTGCTTTTTGTTGGTTTTAAAATTTTGTATTTTGTTTTTTTTTTTTTTAAATAAATATATACAAAAGATGAATGAAGAAAGACCTTTACTCCTCGTCTTCCTCCTGAAGACGTTTGAGTGTTTCTGGTTGAAGGCTTTTCAAGCCAAGTCGTGAAAGAATAAACTCAAAACGTTCTCTTGGAAGAGCTTTGGTGAAGATGTCTACTAACTGGAATTCTAACTTCACAAAATAGAGTTCCACCATACCGTTTTCCACTTGCTCCCTGATGAAATGATGTTGAATGTCGATGTGCTTTGCTCTTGAGTGTTGAACGTTGTTGCATGAGAGAGCAATAGAACTTTTATTATCACAGTACATAGGGATTTTGTTGTATTCAAAGCCATAGTCAGATAATTGGGATCTCATCCAAAGAATTTGAGCACAACAAGATGACATGGCTATGTATTCAGCCTCTGTAGAGGAAATAGAAGTACTCATTTGCTTCTTTGAAGACCAACTCACAAGCTTATCACCCAAAAACTGAGCACCTCCTGACGTACTTCGATGTGTATCTTGACATCCTGCATGATCAGCATCTGCATAGGCTATTAGTGACATACCGGTGTCCTTCGGGTACCAAAGTCCCATGTTGATGGTTCCTTGGAGATACCGAAAGACCCGTTTAACCGCTTCAAGGTGCTTTTTAGTAGGCTTAGCCTGATATCTAGCACACATGCACACAGCGAACAAGATGTCTGGTCTACTAGCTGTGAGGTACATCAGGAATCCAATCATACTACTATATTTCGTTTGATCTACCATGATCCCTGAGTGGTCCTCATCCAGCTTGGTACGCTCAATCATGGGAGTGTCAACGGTGTCACATGAAACAAATCCAAATTTCTTTAAGATCTCATTTGCATATTTAGATTGATTTATAAAAATGCCTCCGGGACTTTGTGAAATTTGTAATCCCAAGAAAAATGACATTTGTCCCATCATTGACATTTGAAATTTGGAACCTATTTCTTTTGAAAAACGATCACATTCATTGGGGTCAGTCGAGGCAAATATAATATCATCAACATAAATCTGAACGTGAATTAAATGTTTGCATGACTTTCTGGTGAACAATGTCGGATCAACTGCTCCCTTGCTGAATCCAGTAGATAGAAGAAACTTTGACAGCGTATCATACCATGCTTTAGGAGCTTGCTTCAAACCGTAAAGGGCCTTTTTCAAGTGATAGACATGAGTAAGATGCTCTGGATTCACAAAACCCTCTGGCTGGCTGACGTAAACCACCTCTTTCAAATCACCATTAAGAAAGGCGGTTTTCACATCCATCTGATATACGACCATGTTCTTACTAGCCGCATTAGCCAAGAAGATTCTGATAGCTTCGATATGAGCAACAGGAGCAAAAGATTCCTCAAAGTCAATACCTTCTTCTTGACGATATCCTTTAGCCACTAACCTAGCCTTATTTTTCAACACATCACCATGCTCATCAAGCTTCACTTTGAAGATCCACTTTAGAGCAATGATCATAGCACAATCTGGAGCAGGTACTAATTCCCATACATCTAATCGATCAAACTCATGAATTTCTTCTTGCATGGCATTGAACCAGCTGTCTTCATTCATAGCAGTTTTAACATCTTTAGGCTCGATCTTAGAGAGTATGGAGTTGAAGAAGCACCATGAGGCATCAGTAGCAAGTTGTTTACGAGTGGATATAGGACGAGAAGGGTTTCCAATGATGTTGTCCAATGGGTTATCATGTATCCATTTTCTAAGGTGTTCATGTGGTTGTTGTTGTGGAACTGAAGTAGCAGAGTCGATGTCTCCTGATGAAGATGGTTCAGATGATGAATCAGGAGCAAATATATTTTCAAATGGAGCATCTTCGGGAGTAGCAAAGGGATTAACTTCATCTTGTGAATCAGAAGCAATTCCTTGATGTACACTCGGTGATTGAAGGTTTGTTGATGAGACTAATTGATCAGCAGCAGGTGCTTCCTGACTTAATGACATAGAAACTGAAGGATTGACTTCATTGACAGGGATAGAAGCAGCCTCTGATGATGGGATTGACAGATCATTAGCAGTTGGTTCATAGTGTTCATCAAACATTGGATCAAATAGTTTGTTCAAGTCATCTTCTGAAGGAGGTACATGTCACACCCTCGCCAGAGGCGGAAACACGAGGTGTAACGGAAAGGAACATAAGCACAAGATAATAGAACATACCAACGTTAAGATTAAAAAGAAATAATACACCATTACAATACTAGTTTAGCCGTCATCGGCAAATATATTACAAAGTTTAGTTCCCAAAATATTGCGTTCTATTACATAATGATTTGTAGTGACAAGTGAAAACTTCATTATGCAAGACCTGGTAGAAAAAGCTTACTAACGATCACCTGAAATGCATGAGAGAAAAACGGGTCAACTATGAAAATAGTTGGTGAGTAAACATGTTTAGCAAAATAAGAAAACTCGTAAGATATATTCAAAGCTTTCGGTCAACGAAAAAAAAAATAGTCCACAAAGCAAAGGCATTGTAAATCCACTCAGTTCCAAGTTCCGCCCATACAAAACTTGCAACCTGTGTATTCACAACCCATTGCACAAAATATAGCGTATGAAGTAGTCAAGTATAAGCGGTCATAATAGCTCACAATATATTACCACGAATATAATAATTCAGGGATGCTACTGATGAAACCAAATTAAGCTGGGTGCCACTACCCAAAGTTATGTTGGGTGCCTCTTCCCAAAGATATACTGGGTGCCTCTTCCCAAAGATATACTGGGTGCCTCTTCCCAAAGATACGCTCCGAACACGGGAGACTTTATAGTGATGCTCCGAACATAGGAGACTTTATAGTGATGCTCCGAACATAGGAGACTTTATAGTGATGCTCCGAACATAGGAGACTTTAGGTCAAGGCCATAACATGTACGGTTCAATAAGTTCAAGTAAGGCATTATTTCATAATTAAGCTCAAGGATTTGATTCGAGTTCATAAGTTCTAGTCAAAAGAGTTCAAAAAAGCAAGAATCAATTTAATTCAAGTATGGCTCATGCATTCAGCCCTAAAATATAGTAAAACGGTAAAAAGGGGATGTGATTACTCACTTGATGAGTAGATGCGATGACAAAAGTGGTTACACCGAAATGTAGCGTGAATCCCGAAACTGACCTATTATGAATGATATGATATGCAATGAGTTGCAATGTAATGTTATGCATGCATTTCGTATGTTATTTATACCATTTGCGAGTTTTGAAAATAATACTTATCGTCGAAAAATACTCTTTTGACGTCTTGACCATTCAAAAATTACTTTACAAGTATTTACGTCAAAATGTCATCCTACAATGGTTTTATAATGATTTATGGTGAAATTATCACTTTTCGTCGCAAAACAATGTCGTCGGAAATTTCATGAAAGTAACAAAAATAGCTTTGAAAAACTAGTTGTAAAATAGTGTACGTCGATCGTTAGGAAACGAACTCGACGGTTTTGGAAAGTTTGTATCGAAATCTAGAAGTTTCAGTTCAGGAGTTTTCGTCATAAAGGTCTCGAACATAAAGATAATAAGGGTTAAAGATGATGATTTTGTCTAATTGTTGTGTAAAAAGTGAGTTTCGGCCAAGTTTAGACGACCATAAATAATTTATTACAACTCCGCTATACAAACGGTTGGTTGTTTTGAAAAATATGCTCGGTGATCTTGATTTTTCTAGAAGACATTTCGTTCCAAAAAGTTCCACATCATAGTTAAAAACAGCCTCCAACATGGTCGTTTTAGTTACCGTAACACTTGTCTCGTAAAATAATATAGTTTTTCAGAAAATAATAGTTACGGCAAATTTTATGAAAACGTGCATATCTTTGTCGTTTCAAATCCGTTTTCTACGTATAATACGTCCTTAGCTTCGTATCAAAGTATACTAATATATTTTTGATAAGTCGAAATAATTTGTAAAGCTTAAGGCTCGTTTTTGACTCGAATAAAGTAAAAATAGTATGCTGAAATTTTCTGAAAAATATAAATTTCGTCGTCAACTTGAAAAATTCATAACTTCTTCGTTATAACTCCGTTTTAATCCGTTCAAGCGGCCACGGATTCGTTTTAAAGTATATTTTCTAAATATCAAGGCCAAAAAGTCGTGCCTACTGTCGGATTTTCCAGAAAATCAAAACAAGGACAGAACACATTTTATACTTATCGAAAATAGTTTTTCTCGTACCAAACCTATTCTAATCCCTTCAAATCAACTCCAAAGCTAATCTAATCCTATCATACACCTTCTTAGGGTGTCATGGGTTCCTAAACATCATTAAGACCAAAGTATACCAAGGGGATAATTATAGGATGACCTTATATATATATATTTCTAAAAATCATGTAAAAATGGTATAAACAACACAAATCATGCATGCTTGCTCCAAAAATGAAGAGATACTTATGAAATGAAAAGGAGATATGAAAAATATAAATGATATGCTTACAAATTAATATGATGAGGTGCAAGGAACAAGGTTTAACTTAAACACTCTAGGTTTTTATTTCAAAACCTAAACAAGAGTGTATACTAGATTGTAATTACTTGTGCTTGCAAAATTTTTGATGATCCTTTGTAAAAAGCTTCTATGGCCGGTTCTAGAGAGAGGAACAAAAGAGAGGAAAGTTTTTACTTGACTAGGTGAATTATGAGAATGAGTGAAGTGAAGTGTGAAATAATTTTTGAGTATAGATCTAGTTTTGTGGAAAAATAGTTACCAATCAATAAATGACTTCACCCTCCCCATAGGGCCGGATTTGGGGGGGGATGAATCTCTCAATATGATTTTTTTTTTTTTTTTTTTTTTTCATTTATAATGTATAAATATATTGTGTAAGTAAATGTTATAATTGTGGGAAAATGTAACTTGTACATAGATGTGAAGTTAAAGTCATATGGATTAAAATAAGTTTTAGGGGATCAAAGTAAGGTATATTGTAGTTATAAAAATTATAAAAATACATTTCTTGTAAACTTTGAGTGATATAAAAATTTTCGTGTAGTTTTTAAGAAAAACGTCGTAATAATATAACTTTAACAATTTATATACAAAATAAATTTAAAACACCGGGTAAACTCATAATATTATTTTTATTATCTTAATATGAGTATAAAAATATATCGGAATAATTTTTGAAAGTAATGGATTAAATGCTCAAAATAATAACTCACGCGATAACGTTTATTTAATATAAAATTTACGCGTTTAATGTGAAATGTAAAAATCATGAATGAACTAACATGATGCATATTTAATTTAAGAAATGACCGGAAATCGAGAATTGTGACATTCTTCCCATGTCAGCGGAATCACGTCCTCGTGATTCGATTAACGATACTATCGTCCGAACCTCGACAAGAGTTCTAAAAGTTCATGCTCGTACGAACAGCCTAAATGATCATATCAATGCCCATGCGTACAGGTTCCCCATTCAACTAAGTACGTGCCCGTGATTAGATTGGATAGGGTAAACTTGCCCAATATCGAACGTAGCTCTCAAAAGACCTTTAGGTAGTCGATTCTAATTTAATCTCACAACTCATCAAACAAGAACTGTCATGAGATTAAACTAAACCGACTTGAGTAAACTTGTCTCTTAGCTTGATTTTCGCAACTCATCAAACAAGAACTGTCACTAGATCAAGCTAGGAAACAAGTTGTTAGAAAGATAGGATTCAACATCCTTGAATGAAGTCTTTTGAAAGATTCGTTCGATCTTGGATTTGCTTACACAATTCAAATCAAATCAACAAAATATATATATAACAACTAAGGTCGATATCAATAGGTCTCAAATTAATCAATGTCGTGAACGTGGTAAAGATTAGAAGGAAGTTATGCACTCAAAATTATGTCGTACATAAATAAGGTAGTTGTTCAAAGGAATGTACCCGTTACGCGTTGCGGGCTTCCTCGGTGCCCAGATAGAATGCTCGACCACGTGCGGGAGGAATTTCAATGTTCTGATCTTGTGGGCCTTCTATTGCCAACGCCAGGTTTGGACGATTACCTCCTTGATTGGGAGTTCTTTTCAGCTTTGGACAGGTATTGCGAAGGTGATCTAGACTTCCACACTCGTAACATGCTTTTCTCTGTCCTTGATTTCCAGTTCTGTTTGAGCAATTTCGCGCGAAGTGGCCCGTCTGTCCACATTTGTCGCACCTTCGGCAGTCTCCTGAGTGATGATAATTACATCGAGTACACAAAGGATGTGGACCTGTATATCCTTTGCGCTCCTGGGTGATCGCCCCATAGTTCTGGGTTATTCGCTGCCTCTTGTTTTGCTGATTCTGGTCTCGGTTTCCCTGGTGATCCTCCTGTCGCTTTCGTCCATTGTCGTTTGCTTTTGTTAGTTCTCCAGACCTGATCACATCATTTGTCAAGCGATACGCCATACTCACAGCGGCTTGCAGAGTGGTTGGTTTCGACGAAGTGACATCCCTCCTAATTTCTGGTATCAATCCCCATATATATCGGTCAATCAACTTCTCCACAGTGGAAACCATGTGAGGAACCATCCTAGTTAACTCGTGGAACCGGATCGTGTACTTGTCGATCTCTACTCCTACCATCAAGTGGTACCAAAATTCTTCTTCCAGTTTCTGCACTTCATCTTTTCTGCAGTACTCATCAGTTAGTAGTTTCTTGAATGCTTCCCAAGATAATGCATTTGCAGCCCCTCTTCCTCTAGTCTGTAGTTGGTTATTCCACCAGGTCAATGCTCGACCCTGTAGTAGACCAGCAGAGAACTCAACCTTGTTTCCTTCAGCACATTTCGTGATACTAAGCTTCGACTCAACATTCTCGAACCAGGTTAGCAGTCCAATGGCACCCTCAGTACCATGAAATTCCATTGGCTTACATGTCATGAAAGTTTTGTAGCTGCATCCTTGACCAGCGTTTGAAGTACCTTCTCCGTTGTTGGTTCGTCTAGCATCGAGATGTGTTATAATTTGGGTGAGTAGATCCGCTATTCCAGCAGCGTTGTTGTCTGGATTGTCATTGTTGTTTGGGTTGCCGTTGTTGTTACCTCCTGAACGTGCTTTTCTTGCAGCCATGATCCTACAGAGGACCAAAACATCGGGTTGAGTAAACGACATTCGAACGAAGTCAGATGAGGTGCAGAATGGTGGTAATGTGTGTTATAGTGATCGAAATATGGCAGGATCAGGGGCATGCTATGTCTAACAAGTCGAAAGATAGAAAAGAGAGGGTATAAATAAGATACGGTAATGTAGACGTGAACGTAAAAACATGCTATGCATACCCACCCGACCAATGCAACTTCAGGTGACCAGACTCTAAAGACTCGACTAAACATGATTTAAAACTACTACTCTTATCATTGCATGGTTCTTCATAAATTAGACATAGTTGATCAGGCTATGTATAATTTATGATTAACGATGCAACGATAGGACTAGATGACTCGGATGATGTTCAATGTTTAATAAAAAAAAATTCGGTTATAGCTGTGATTTTTAATTTTGAAAAATCGGCATTCTCTATAACCTTTGTCTCTGATACCAATCTGTCACACCCTCGCCAGAGGCGGAAACACGAGGTGTAACGGAAAGGAACATAAGCACAAGATAATAGAACATACCAACGTTAAGATTAAAAAGAAATAATACACCATTACAATACTAGTTTAGCCGTCATCGGAAAATATATTACAAAGTTTAGTTCCCAAAATATTGCGTTCTATTACATAATGATTTGTAGTGACAAGTGAAAACTTCATTATGCAAGACCTGGTAGAAAAAGCTTACTAACGATCACCTGAAATGCATGAGAGAAAAACGGGTCAACTATGAAAATAGTTGGTGAGTAAACATGTTTAGCAAAATAAGAAAACTCGTAAGATATATTCAAAGCTTTCGGTCAACGAAAAAAAAAATAGTCCACAAAGCAAAGGCATTGTAAATCCACTCAGTTCCAAGTTCCGCCCATACAAAACTTGCAACCTGTGTATTCACAACCCATTGCACAAAATATAGTGTATGAAGTAGTCAAGTATAAGCGGTCATAATAGCTTACAATATATTACCACGAATATAATAATTCAGGGATGCTACTGATGAAACCAAATTAAGCTGGGTGCCACTACCCAAAGTTATGTTGGGTGCCTCTTCCCAAAGATATACTGGGTGCCTCTTCCCAAAGATATACTGGGTGCCTCTTCCCAAAGATACGCTCCGAACACGGGAGACTTTATAGTGATGCTCCGAACATAGGAGACTTTATAGTGATGCTCCAAACATAGGAGACTTTATAGTGATGCTCCGAACATAGGAGACTTTAGGTCAAGGCCATAACATGTACGGTTCAATAAGTTCAAGTAAGGCATTATTTCATAATTAAGCTCAAGGATTTGATTCGAGTTCATAAGTTCTAGTCAAAAGAGTTCACAAAAGCAAGAATCAATTTAATTCAAGTATGGCTCATGCATTCAGCCCCAAAATATAGTAAAACGGTAAAAAGGGGATGTGATTACTCACTTGATGAGTAGATGCGATGACAAAAGTGGTTACACCGAAATGTAGCGTGAATCCCGAAACTGACCTATTATGAATGATATGATATGCAATGAGTTGCAATGTAATGTTATGCATGCATTTCGTATGTTATTTATACCATTTGCGAGTTTTGAAAATAATACTTATCGTCGAAAAATACTCTTTTGACGTCTTGACCATTCAAAAATTACTTTACAAGTATTTACGTCAAAATGTCATCCTACAATGGTTTTATAATGATTTATGGTGAAATTATCACTTTTCGTCGCAAAACAATGTCGTCGGAAATTTCATGAAAGTAACAAAAATAGCTTTGAAAAACTAGTCGTAAAATAGTGTACGTCGATCGTTAGGAAACGAACTCGACGGTTTTGGAAAGTTTGTATCGAAATCTAGAAGTTTCAGTTCAGGAGTTTTCGTCATAAAGGTCTCGAACATAAAGATAATAAGGGTTAAAGATGATGATTTTGTCTAATTGTTGTGTAAAAAGTGAGTTTCGGCCAAGTTTAGACGACCATAAATAATTTATTACAACTCCGCTATACAAACGGTTGGTTGTTTTGAAAAATATGCTCGGTGATCTTGATTTTTTTAGAAGACATTTCGTTCCAAAAAGTTCCACATCATAGTTAAAAACAGCCTCCAACATGGTCGTTTTAGTTACCGTAACACTTGTCTCGTAAAATAATATAGTTTTTCAGAAAATAATAGTTACGGCAAATTTTATGAAAACGTGCATATCTTTGTCGTTTCAAATCCGTTTTCTACGTATAATACGTCCTTAGCTTCGTATCAAAGTATACTAATATATTTTTGATAAGTCGAAATAATTTGTAAAGCTTAAGGCTCGTTTTTGACTCGAATAAAGTAAAAATAGTATGCTGAAATTTTCTGAAAAATATAAATTTCGTCGTCAACTTGAAAAATTCATAACTTCTTCGTTATAACTCCGTTTTAATCCGTTCAAGCGGCCACGGATTCGTTTTAAAGTATATTTTCTAAATATCAAGGCCAAAAAGTCGTGCCTACTGTCGGATTTTCCAGAAAATCAAAACAAGTACAGAACACATTTTATACTTATCGAAAATAGTTTTTCTCGTACCAAACCTATTATAATCCCTTCAAATCAACTCCAAAGCTAATCTAATCCTACCATACACCTTCTTAGGGTGTCATGGGTTCCTAAACATCATTAAGACCAAAGTATACCAAGGGGATAATTATAGGATGACCTTATATATATATATTTCTAAAAATCATGTAAAAATGGTATAAACAACACAAATCATGCATGCTTGCTCCAAAAATGAAGAGATACTTATGAAATGAAAAGGAGATATGAAAAATATAAATGATATGCTTACAAATTAATATGATGAGGTGCAAGGAACAAGGTTTAACTTAAACACTCTAGGTTTTTATTTCAAAACCTAAACAAGAGTGTATACTAGATTGTAATTACTTGTGCTTGCAAAATTTTTGATGATCCTTTGTAAAAAGCTTCTATGGCCGGTTCTAGAGAGAGGAACAAAAGAGAGGAAAGTTTTTACTTGACTAGGTGAATTATGAGAATGAGTGAAGTGAAGTGTGAAATAATTTTTGAGTATAGATCTAGTTTTGTGGAAAAATAGTTACCAATCAATAAATGACTTCACCCTCCCCATAGGGCCGGATTTGGGGGGGGGATGAATCTCTCAATATGATTTTTTTTTTTTTTTTTTTTCATTTATAATGTATAAATATATTGTGTAAGTAAATGTTATAATTGTGGGAAAATGTAACTTGTACATAGATGTGAAGTTAAAGTCATATGGATTAAAATAAGTTTTAGGGGATCAAAGTAAGGTATATTGTAGTTATAAAAATTATAAAAATACATTTCTTGTAAACTTTGAGTGATATAAAAATTTTCGTGTAGTTTTTAAGAAAAACGTCGTAATAATATAACTTTAACAATTTATATACAAAATAAATTTAAAACACCGGGTAAACTCATAATATTATTTTTATTATCTTAATATGAGTATAAAAATATATCGGAATAATTTTTGAAAGTAATGGATTAAATGCTCAAAATAATAACTCACGCGATAACGTTTATTTAATATAAAATTTACGCGTTTAATGTGAAATGTAAAAATCATGAATGAACTAACATGATGCATATTTAATTTAAGAAATGACCGGAAATCGAGAATTGTGACAGTACATACGGATTTGCTGGCGAGGAGCCGTAAACAAGAGTAGAACTGATGGGACTACATGATGATGTGGGTCTAGAACTGGGTTGTCCTGGAGCCATTGGACCGGTCAGCTCATCGAACGTAACGTGAATTGTTTCCATGATATTTCGGATTCTTTTGTTGTAGATTCGGTATCCCTTTTTGTTTGGTGCATATCCTACAAACACTCCAATGTCTGCTTTAGCTTTAAGTTTGCCTAAGTCTTGACCCTCATTAGTTGGATAACACAATGCACCAAACACACGAAGGAATGATAAATTAGGTTTTCTATTGTCGACAAGTTCATATGGAGTTTTTCCATGAGAGTGTGAATTAGGGATCGATTTTGAGTGTAGCATTCAGTGGCAATGGCTTCAGCCCAGAGAAAGATTGGAACCTTTGAGTAAATCAGCATTGTTCTTGCGGCTTCCATAAGTTTGATGATGATATCTGGTGTTTCATCCTTTGTCCTTAAGACCTTAACCCAGGTGAATCGAGAGTAATCATCAACCACAACTAATACATATTTCTTCCCAAAGATATTTTGCACTCTCATGGGTCCACATAAGTCCATGTGAATTGTATGAAGAACTTCTGTAACTGAGTTTGTAGGCTTGGGTTTGTGGGTATATTTCTTGCTTTTTCCCAATTGGCAAGCTGAACAAAGATGATCCTTTTCATACTTTAGTCTAGGTAGACCTACAACTAAGTCCTTTCTGGAGAGATCATTGATGGTGCCGAAGTTCAAGTGATTGAGACGACGATGCCATAACCATGACTTTGTTTTCGAAACCTTTGACAACAAGCAAATTGGAGAAGACTTCATCATATCTTTGATAGAGATGGTGTATAGATTTGACCCACGAGTTCCTCTTAAAAGTTCATTACCATCAAGTTCTCTAATGAAACAAGTATGTTTTCTGAATGCCACTTCTAGATCAGAATCACATAATTGACCGACAGAAAATAAGTTATGACCAAGACCTTCTACGTAGTATACCCTGGAGATAACACTATCACTGAAAACATAATCTCCATAACCTATAATTGCACCAAAATGATCATTCCCGAATCTAACTGTCCCGATGAATTTACTCACGAAGTTCATGAGCCGCGACCGGTCTCCAGTCATATGCTTGGAACAGCCTGAGTTCAGGTACCACAGAACGATTTGAACGATCTACAGTTGAACATAGAAAAGAATGGATAACTGGATAATTGGGATCCCCATGCAAGAATGGGTTCCATTTGGTTAGTAACAGTGATTGGAACACTCACATCAGAAATAGAAACACCCATATCAGAAATAGAAGCAATGAAATCATTATCAATAGATGCAGTGCTAGTGTTCGTATTTGACCTATTTAAAGTATGTTCACTTCTTAAAGGAATAGTTCTACCAGTAGGCATCCATTTTCTAGTGGGCATTGTCTTAGTAAATTGAGGGTAAAACTCATTAACCTTACGGCCAGTAGGTATCCATTGATAACCTATATTACTAAATTTTCTTCCTGTGGTTTCCACTGTTTTCTAACTTTCTTTTACCTTTGCCTTTAAGCCTTCTTAGCTTGATTTTTAGAATCAGCAGTTTTAACTGGGCAATTGATAGCATTAGACAACCTATTCACAACACATTCATGATTAGTACCAGAAATCAAGCATTCATTACATGTTTTGCAAGTAGTAGCAGAATTCGAATTAATTACAGTACGCTTATAACTAATACTAAAATCAACACGATTCATTTTATTCAACTCAAACATAGTGTTCCTAGGGCGATCTTCTACTCTTTTCCAATGCACATTCTTAGCTTGCAAGGTCCTATCATTCCTTGTATTGCCTTGAGACTTTGACCTGCTCGCTTTAATGTCACTGATTACTCCTGTAGAGGGAATGGGAACATTAGTTGGTTTTGCTACTTTTTGCATTTTCTGTTTAGATGTGCTGGGATGTGAACTATTTGAAGGCGCACTGAAGTTCACTTTCTTAATACTAGAGGTACTGGGATCTGAACTACTTGAAGGCATAATAAAGTTCGCATTCATAACATTGGGCATTGAATGACTTGCATACTTGGCACTAGGCATAGAACAAGGTATTAAGGGATTGACTTGCTCACCTAAGGTTTTAGGGCATATTGTAATTAAGCATTCTAGAAGTTCTTGAGATCGTTTGGCATATAAGCATGCATGGCCAATAGCATTATCAAGTGGTTTCTCTAACTTATCCTCTTCTACAATCTCACGGAGACATTCTAGGCTGTCCTTAAGGTATGAGAAATATGTTTGAATAGCAAGTTTGTTATTCCTAAGATGAGGAGGAACATATTTCACAAAAAAAGCATATTTATTACAACCATGCACCTTTGATGCACCATTCTCCCCATTGGTCATTGGCATTTTCCCTTTTACCTGACTCTTCAGATTCTCAATTTCCTTTGGCAACGAAGTTATTTGTTCATTATTTTTGTTACGAGTGACTTTTATTGACTCAAATAACTCATTGAAATGACGTTTAACCTTTTCATTTTCTTCTAGAAAACTCTCATTTTCCTTTTGTAAAGCATTAACCAAGTTTTGAAGATGAAAGTTTTGAGAATTCCGAAAATCTAAAGGAGGAGGCATTTGGGAGCCAGTCACATTGTTCATTTCACCCTTTAATTGAGAAATTTGGGCTTTCAACTTTCTGATCGTGTTACAGTGAGCTTGAATCTGTTCATCACGTTTGTTTATTTCAAAAACTGCATCAAACTCTGGAACATCTGAGGATATCTTGATGTTTGAGGTTTTAACATTTTCTTTGAGATGTTGATATTTTAGTTGTAAATCAAAATGTTCAACTTCTAGTTTAGAAAAATGTTTTACCAAATTATGGTGATCATCCTGTTCAATTTTCTCACTTAGTTTAGAGTTTTTGATTTCAAGCTCAATGACACGATCATGGGAGACTTTCAAAGCAACAGATAATTCATGAAATTGAGAAGCAGTAATAGAACAATTAGTGGCAGTATAGAACACATCTTGAGAGATACATTCAGAAATAAGATTCTCATTTAAGGTATGCAAGTTCTTCCTCTCAATTTCATTATATTTTAACGCTCGCTCATAGTCACTAACCTCAACTATCATTGCATCAAATTCCTTTTCCATTCCTTTAATATATGTATCTATCCCCTTTTTAAGACTCTCAAATTGATCTTTTAGTTGTTTAAAGAAAGGCACGACCTCGGTTAAATAACATTCTTTTGTTTGCTCAAAACCCCTTTCCCCTTCAGTTATCCCAATGGGTGTGATCCTTTTCTTACAAGTTTTCTCAAAGTCAACAAATAATTAAAATATAACATATTGACTGATTAATGTCTTGCTCTTAGTGGCAATAGTTCTAGGAACTAAATGCATTGGTGTATTTGGAGGATACACAGTCGCTGCAGGCATTTTTCTAAGGGGAGGGTTTGTTTCAACAAGATTTTCAGCTTTTTGCTTATCTAAGTCCTTTTTCCAGAACACTTGTTCAGGTGTTAACAAAGTTTGGGGCTTAAACTTGTTTAAGGAAATCCAATTTTCCTTTTTGTAATCATGGGGTTTGACAATAATCTTATTCTCTTTGCACTTGGGATCGTTAAGCTTCTTATCCATTTTCTCCCTTGATGCATCATCTAATTTTCTGTCTTCCTCAGTGCACTCAATGCAACTAGGTGTCTGTCTAGGTTTAAGAATCTCATTGCCATCATAGATAACATTTTGAGCAACTTTTGCTATCTTACCATACTCAAGGTTGGATTCCTTTATAATGGGGATACTATCCTTATCGCTGAGAACTCTATGCTTCGTGATCATGTGAGCAGTCTGAATTGTATTCCTTTGTACGTACAACTTATTTTCGAGCTTTTTTTCAAAGTTTTTAGATTAGAAAAATCATTCAAAAGTTTTGATTCCTTAGCACTGAATTCTTGCTTAAGCATTTAACATTTTCTTGAAGTTCTTGTTTTTGCTTAGCAGTTTTAGAAAGCTTTTCTTGTAAGGAGTTTAACTCTTGTTTTAATACCTCTTCTCTAAACTTACTTTTTCTAATAGTTGTACGCATTTGATCATCCATTTCCTGCTCACGGGTGGTTAACTCAAACTTAGCACGTTGTTCATAAATGGCAACTCGTTCTTTATAGGCATTAAGTTTAGAGATAATAGAATCATCAGGGCACATGCAGTGTATTCATCAAAAACATAGTCATCATTGATTGCAGAAGATGCATCACTTGGTACAATCTCACTTTCACTTTGTTTCACATATTGATCATATGGGACAACATTGATATTACCCATATTTTCAATATCTGACTCAATAGTTTCAGTTGATTGTACTTTGTCATGCATCTTTTGCACATCATCATCATCGTATAGTTTTAATACCTCAGAAATGATTTTGTCTTTGGATGGACCAGCTTGTAGTTATGAAGAGACTTTAGAAGGGACCATTGGAGAAATGCTAGCCATGAAAATTGTTTGTGCAGTAGGTTCATCATGAATGTCAGAGTCGTATGCATCACAATCAACGACTTGAAAGGCATTCTGATGATTGTGGCCTATCTCCTGAATTGGCTGCTCATCCACATCTTCATCATATGTCTTGGCATTTCCCTCAGCAAGAAACAACAACTCCTCTTCATCCAAAGCTGCACCATTATCCTGAGCTTGCACAAACAACATCTTATCCCTGAAGTACTCTGCATTCTGAGGGCGTTTTGGCGATGTGCAGTTCCTTGCAATATGTCCCTCACCACCACAGTTGTAACACTTGATCGGCTTTGCTTGTCCTTGATTTCCATTCCTTCCCCTATTCTGATTTGCCACATATCCTCTACCAACTCCACCTCTTCCTTGTTCATACTGCCTTTCTTGAACTGGTTGTACCATAACCTTCCCATCTCTGACAGTGGCTTGATTGTGTGGATTAGATGTTGTTCTGAGGTTGTTGTTGGTGTATGGGAGAGTGTTCATGTTTTGACTAACCATGAGAGATAGTTGGTTGATGAAGTTTTCCATGAGTGTGTTAGAGTCTGGAGGCTTATATGATGGATCGGGAATGAGCTTGTAATTACCATTACCAGTGGGTATGACTTGTGAAGCTTTGGTTGTAATCCCAACATTGGTGTAAAATGTTGTTGAATCATTTGATGAACTTGTTTCTCCCTGTTTTGATTTGAACTGATTAAGAATCATTTTTTCAAACATGGTGTGTCTCTCATTCTGAAGCAGGAAGGCATATAGTTGTTCATAGTTGGTGTTCTTCAAACCTTTGGTTAGCTTCACAAAGGTGACAAACTTGTACCATTCGGGATTCATGTTGTTCACAAATTTTGAGTTCAACTGAATGTTTGGCATGGTCATTTTGATATTCCTCATATCATTAACAAGCTTGTGGAATCTCACGTAATACTCATAGACACTCTCATCTGGTTTCATCTTGAAGTACTCAAATTCATCATAGAGTTGTGATTCTATGTCTTCCATAGTTAATTCAGAACCTGAGAGAAGCATCTTGACATAATCCCACACTGCCTTGGCTTCGGTGTTGTGATGGATAAGCTTGTAGATATCCTTTGGAAGACCTTGAAGTATGATGTTAGAAGCCCTGATATCAGCATCGAATCTCTTTTTCTCCTTATCATTGAGCTCATCATATGTCTTTGGTCTTTCTATTCCATAGATCATTGTTCCATCTGCAGCTGTATCAATTAAGTCTCTTGTAGTCTCAATCTGATAAGGTCCTTCATCAATCGATTTGAGAATGTTGACCCCATTTTCCTTTCCAAGACAGTACAATCTGATTCTTTGAGCCCAAGAGTCGTAGTCAGTTCTGTCAAGCATGGGCGGACGAGTATCTGAACCAGCTGCTTGAACATCCTCGGCAACAGTAGAGATGATTGTAGGTACGTTGGTAGACATGTTTAAAGATTACACGGGATTTTATAACTCAATGATTAAACTGGGAAATAGATTCTTTCACGTGATTTTACTAAATCAAGAGAAAATCGTATTACACACAAGAGTCAACCAAGTCGCTAAATATCCTTGAACCAAGTCGCTAAGCACCAAGTTGCTAAGTAATTAGAAGACAAGTCGCTAAGTTCCAAATCGCTAAGACGTCAAGTCGCTAAATAGCAACTCGCTAAGGTCCAAATCGCTAACACCAAGTCGCTAAGAAACTTAAGAACAAGTCGCTATCAAAATTGAAAGCAAGTCGCTACCTTACCAAGTCGCTACCCATAGTGGAGAATCCACTAAGTGTACTGTTTGTCGGCTTGTCTCAAAAGACAAGTCTCTAGGACCAAGTCGCTACCAAAACTCACTACAACTCGCTACCTTTTACTGAAGCAAGTCGCTAGGATGAAATTCACTCCGAGAGCCAAGTCGCTACCAAGAAAAACTTTAAAAACACACTTTTTAATCCACAACAAGCTCAACCACAGTGATTCAAGCTTACCAAATCAAAACCCAAGCACATACAATGATTCAAAACACAAAAGCACACCCAAAATTCAAACTTTAACACAAGAAATGAACCAAATGATGCAAAAACCACTAAACTTTTTCAAACTCAAAAACCATCTAAAAACCACTAGAAATCCAAGGATATGTAAGAGATGATCTAACCATGGCTCTTGATACCATTTGTAACATATTGGATTTCACATACACATCAAATTACTAACACAAGGGGCGTACAAGATGAGTTTTAGAGAGAGAAAGTTAGAGGTTTGGGAACTTTAGTGAGAGAAAGAAAAATATTATTATGAGCTCTAACTCTCTACCTTGGGAGGTAGAGAGTATTCATAGTCTTACAATAAAACGCCACCTGATAGGCTGTGGATCAGGCATACAGTGGGTAAAGACCCGTCCGTCCTCCACGGTGTTACTTAACTAAATACTACTTAACATTAAATAACTACGATTACGAGCTTTCTAACGAATACATATACTTGAGGTAACCGACACTTTAACTACTGGATTTTCCAAATCCTAACATTATCACTTTTTCTCATTTTCTGAGCTACTTATAAATTTTTGGAATTTTCCAGGTCTTATTTTTCTAGAAAATCTGTAAACATCCATTCCACAAGCATTATATCCTAGTTTAGTAGAGTCATATATATATTGTTACCGCCGATTTTACGCGAAGGTTTCATTGGTTTTCTTCAGGTGTGCAGGTTTAATTTACCAAGAAGAAGATACATAAGATGAGAAGGAGCTTTTAACGCAAACGTTCTTCTTGAAGAAAGATGTAACCACCACTTTACACGGATCCTACCGAGCTAATCAGGGGAGTATTAGTTTCTTTCGTTTTTAATTACCTTCCATTATCATAACTTTGATACTTTCGGGGAACATTGGGGACAATGTTCAGTTTAAGTGTAGGGAGGGAAAATAAAACGAGAACTTTGAAACTATGCTTATCCTTGACTATTTGCTTTATCCAATTTCATTTGTGTAATAAACCATGAGAAATATCGGTTAGGGTAATTTTGGCACCAAATTTAAAATTTTTCATGACATGTAGGAGTGGGCCATTAGTCTTAATAAAGCGTCTCATGGATAGGAAATTATATGACTAGCACAAAAACCCTTCACCACTTAAATTCCACCCAAAATGTGAGGATCGCCCTTAGATTAGTAGGAATAAAGCATTCATCTTTAATGCTTAGAGTGTGAACCGGTAGTATAATAGATTCTAGAACTTGTTTTGTGATGCATTCCGAGATCGCTAGTAAGACTACACTTGTGTAGTTGGAATAACTAAATGATAAGAGGCATTAGGATAACCCTTGTTTGATACCCGTAATATAATTACTTCTTCCACATCGGTTGAGTAATTCCCCCACATCCTTGCGTTGTACTCATCTTTAGTACACGATACCCCTAGTTAACCCCTCAGAGCCTATCCTTTTCGCGGTTCTCGTGATGTTTCGGTTTTCAGGAATATCAATGAAGAGCATTGTTTACAATCCACCCCCAAATGTACACCCAAATCGCCTTAGCCTACCTTGTATGCACTCACTTTTAGTGCATTATTGTTATCACACTAAACCCTTAGTTCAATTATCTTGTTGCTCGCATAAGTTGCTAAGTCGAGTCATATCCTTTGTACACAGTTTTGGGACGATTGGGACTCATGGGAAAAGTTAAATTTTATGAAATGACGGGAAGGGAACGTTAAATTCAAATTCCCTTTATTTGCTTAATAATGTACTCCAAGTGTTTTGATCTTTTCAATTCGGGTCAAATTAGTGTTAGAGTAATAAAAACTCAAGTGTAGGGATGTGCCTATAAATCCCTATCATTTTGATGTTATCGTAGAGGATCGTAGAATAAAAGTGTATTAAAAAAATCGAAAAAAAAGAGAAAGAAAAAAAATAGTGTTGAAAAAAAAAAAAAAAAAAAAAAGGGCTACCATCCTACATCTATTTTTAAATTTATGATTGTTTGTTTCAGTTATCTAGAGTTTAGAGTGTCGAGTCTTGGCTTAGCAACGTCATTCTTCGCATGCTTATAACGTAAATATTTTTGACTTGCCACCACTAAATCGCCTATCCCACCAAACCCTTTGTTTCCCTATCGTAAGCCTAACATTACAACCCTTTAAAAGACCTCTTGGATAGTCTTTCCTAGGTGCTTACGCCAAAGCGATGGAGGTTTGATCTAGTCTCAAGCCTATGGTAATCTATGTACTAGGACCGGTTAATGAGTGTTTATCTTCCATTTCCAACTTGTTATATTTCATATACATCCGAGAGATGTGAGTATCCAAACACCCCATGTGAGGTGCTAGTATGTAATTTCCGTGCTTGTTATGACTTTTGCGGGGCTTATATGTGTTGTGAATCATTCTAAACTAATGTTTCATGACTCCTAACTTATAAATTAATTGGCTAAAATCACATTTGCTTGAGGTCAAGCAAATACCAAGTGTAGGGATATTTGATAAGGTTTTAAAATGTACCTTTTTGAGGGGTCGTTTAAGCCCTTAATTGATTACTTTTGTATCCGTTATTACTTAATATCGTTCCTTTTCACTTTTTAGGTCTCTTGAAGGCAAATTGCTGGAATGACACTTATTCGGACGAAAAGGAGCGAATATACGAAGAAAATGGCCAAAGTCAAGAATCGAGACACTCAAGCTGCTGAATTGAAAGGGGACGGCGTCAGGTTATACTTGTGACGCTATCAGAACAAGTTTTGTGACGATACAGTAGCCAAATTGCTTATTTTCAAGTGACGGCATCAGGTTTTAAAAGAGTAGGGTGTCGCAGCTCAGACGGCCTAGATTTGATCCAGACGGCGTCAGAGTCTTAAGGCGACGGCGTCACGGACATAAGGTGACGCCGTCACAATGATAACGTGGCCAAGACGAAACCCTAATAACGGCGACTCGACGGCGTCACAAATTAAAGAGTGACGCCGTCGCAGTTGTAACCTTATATATAGAATCCGAATTTTTTAGTTTTCAGAGTACAGTTTTGTGGAGTAAAAACCTAAACCGAACCAAGGCTTTCTTGTACAGTATTTTAGGGTTCCATACCCTATCTTACATCAAGATAAGTGTTTTACTTCATTAATTTAATAATGTCTTCAATTGATTGTGTGTATGCTTGCATGTTCCCCATGTCCGGCTAATTTACTTGTGTGTTTGCTTAGGTAATATGAAACTTAGTTATTGAATATTGATTGGTTGTCTTTTATCTTAGTTGTGATTGACCTAGTATTGCGATAGGTCATTCGTTGTGTTGTTAATGTTTGATTAATCTTTGTTGAACCTTAGTTTATAATCACCTAGAGTAATTGTAGGCTAAACATCCAAAGAATACCTTAGTGTTAAGTTTATAAATCCTAGAGATTTTGTAGTTATTAACCTTTGGTAGCTTCAAAGAGTTAGGGATAAATGCATACCCTACGACCTTATAGACCCAACGCGATTAAGAATAAGCACGTGACAATTCAACCATCAATAGGAGATAACTAGGGAGTAATAAAGCCTAAGCAAATACATTTTTAATCATCATACGAGCACACAACAATAGACATAGACTACATTCACCTTAGCTTAGATAATTAGATAAGTAGAGTAATCGGTAGAAATACCAACCCCCAAATCCAAACCCCGAGATTCGTACCTTTCCATTTCCTAAAAAATATAAAAAGATAAAAAATAATCTTCCTCAACCCCAACCTAAGCGTAGTAACTTCTCACTAGCATTCCTATTCCGCTAGAGAACGATATCAATTCCCGTGGCTTACCCTAATACTACACTACAACGATTAGGTTCACTGCCTAGGGTGTTGAAAAATTTGCTCGACGAAAAGGAAGTTCCTTTGACCCCGAATGCGCTGTGTAAGCGTATCATGTTTCTTATATTTATTAGTTGTTAATTTAGTTAATTGCTTTGTTCACGTGTTTTTTTTTCCTTTGTTAATTTATAATTCAATAATCAAAATCTCAACTCTTTAAAATCCAAATTCAAGTTTTAATCATAAACCTCAACGAACCCTTCAATTCACACCTCGTTGGGACATGACCCGGGTATCACTTGCCCAGTATCACATATATCACATTCATGAGTTTTGGCACATTAACCTTTTTTCTAAAGGGTTGATTTGTCGATTCTTACGGATATTTGGTATTTTGATATTTGTTAAATGTACTTTTGAACAAATCATTTTGCATGCACGTATTGTAGTTTACTTGAACTAAGTATATGCTTGGTTTAGGAGTAGATTCTTGCATCCTTTTAGGTCCTAATCTTGTTGCAAATCAGCCTCATTAGCCTTGCTTTACACCCTAAATACCCATGGATATTTCAAAGAAATGCAAAAAACTGCTCCAGCAGAAAATGGATCCACGGATCCCTTATTAATTATGGATCCGTCTGTAAGATAAAGGATCCATGGTCTGCTGGATAGATTCTTCAAATCTTTGATTCCTTAACTTTTTTCACTTTCATAACTTCTAATAATCAAATTTTTTAATCCCTGGGTTAAAACAACAATTCTACAACACAACATGTATTTGGTTACCTCCATTTTCACCTTGAATATACATTTTCTTCCTCACATTTTACTTGCATCCTCAAACACTCTCAACCTTCATCCGACATTACTATACCTTCCTCATCCCACTAATCTTCCACAAACTTTCAAGCGAAGAACCGCTAGGATAAGTGTGAGACAACCCATCTTATTTGACTTAGTCTCCAGTGAAGATATCTTTACAAACACCCCATCACCAACTCCACAACCTTACTCTCTAAATCCACCAAATTCACTAACTAAAACTCCATCTACCATGGAGGTGTTGTCTCCATCACCTCAAAAAGCCAACTCATCACCCTTCCATGACACTCAACCTAATAGTCTATACTTAGAGTATTTGGTTGACATACCACCTATGTCATCTCACCCACCACCACCACATCAATCACCACCAATTGTCATGGATACAACTTATGCACCACCACATGATTTCTCACAACCTCAATCACATCATTTCCTTTGGAGTCCACATATGCACAATGCAACATGTCCATGTTGCATCAACACTAGGAATGAAATTCATGATTTTTGTGAGGAGATCACTTTCATGTTTTCCTACATCAAACAACATATCAAAACCTCTTCTCCAAGCTCGAGACCATCTATCCAAACAATAGATTGTTTAGAGTAACCTTGTCAAATAATTTTAGGATCTCTTTTTGGTTGAAGCAAGTTCTAAGACTTTTAGTCTTCTAGTTATCTAGTTTCTAATTTATTTTATCTTTTATTGTATTGCCATTTTCCCTTATAATGGATTACACTTTATTTATATATGTGGGTTATGGTTATCACTTATGGTGCCTTATGTCCTTGTAATACATATGTTTTTGGTAACTTGCATATTTATTTTTGTTCACTTTAGCTAACATTTGTTAGCCAACATCTTGTATGTGATCTTGCTTATGGTTGTTTATATACACTTGTATACTAATTTTGTTTTGTAGCTCGTCACTATAGCTCGATTTCTTGGTGCCCTCAACAAGGGGGAGCATCCACCAAGGAGGAGAATTTGCACCGCAGTTTTTTTATTCATGTCGTCAAGACACTCTTTTTGCTTCGACAAAAAAGAGGAGAAATGGTTAAAACTCATTAATAAAAACTTGTCTAATAAACTTTTTCTTAAAATGAGTTTATATTTTGTCATCATAAAAAAATGGAGATTATTAATTCAAATAATGCGTAAAAATATTTTTTCTATTTTATGATTTGTCTATATTTTGATAATCACAATATATAAAAACATTCTACATAAAAGACGTAAACAAGTTATTAGTCATAAATTTTCATTTCGACGCAAAATCACTTAATGTATGAATAATGGATATTAAACATGATTAATGATCAAAGAGATACTTTTTCATACACATTACATTTTAATGTTTACCAAACATTTTTACAAAAGTTAATTTACAAATTAATTTTTGTACGAGTAAAAATGTTTTAATAAAATGTAAATTAGATTTGGCTTCTAGAAACATAATCTTGCATGATTATGCAAAGATTATGAAAGACTTCTATAAGATTTTCAAGCTACAACAAAATATAAGAGATGGAAGCCGGAAGGCCACAACTCCTTTAAGGACCGTGGGTTCCTTATCTCTAAGGGACCCGTGGATCTGTCATGGGAGCCTGAAGAGCTCCTTGTTTGCTTATAAATAGAAGCCCATTTTCACACTTTTGAACCACCACTTACAATTATTTTATGCATTCTTTTCACACATTTATACACCACTTTCTTTTATCATTTCACTTGTTTAAATCAATTGTAAGTGATCCAAGAACTAACCTTTTAGATGCAAGAGAAGAACACAAGAAAAATTCAAGATTCAAGTTTTGTAGTGTTAGTTTGTGCATTTGAAACATTTGTTGCATTATTATACTTCACCATCATACAAAAAGTTCATAACCACTTATCATACACCATAGAGAGTTTCAGTTAGTATTTTAGTCGTGAAAATACCAGTGTGAAAGGTTGGTTGTATAATGATAAGAACTCGATATTTAGCTTAGTATCAGAAAATATTGCAAGCGACGTTGTATGATTTTATCCGCCTAAAGGGAGGTTGTTTAAATAGTGAATTGAACTCTCGAGTTGCGTACTCGGGGAGTGGAGTAGGGCGAAGAAGAGCTTCATGATTGAACCACTATTAATCCTCGTATTGTGGTTTGATCTTGCCATCTCTTACTTATTCTCTTGCATTTTACTTATTGTCTTGCATTTAATTTTATATATATATATATATATATATATATATATATATATATATATATATATATATATATATAATGATTGGTTGATTTCACATATACTTGAATCTAAATTATCCAAACTTAAATTTTAAAATGGTAAAAACTATTCAACCCCCTTCTAGTTCTCCATATTCGGAATAGAAACCCCTTTTAGTTTCCAAATTCATATTTCACCCTAATCGTATGAATCACATCACCCTAACCCTCCAAATTTGGAATAACAATAACCATGTTATCCTTAAGATCTCAATCAACTCTAATATTAATCATCACATGGGCATAATTCAAATGCCCCCATGATTGCATGCACATAGAACAAGTGTATGAATCAAGCATAAACGAATTACCAAGTCTAGTAGCCATTGCACTCAATACTTCCTCAGTAAAGACCACAATAGGAATATCATGAATTTTAACCAAAACCGGAATCTAGCACAAGTATTCTTTCAAAAAATTTGCATTGGGTGTCCGCCGAATCCGGGTGAAGAGTAGACAGTTTGCCTATAAATAGTGAGCCATTTCTCTCATACTCAACACACCTTTTAGACATATCTTCTCTTTATGTTCTAAACTCTTTAACCTCAGATACAAGGATCTTTCTATTTAGTTTCGCTTTGTGATTCTCTAGGTTCCTCTTAAAGGCGAGATCACGATCTCTCGAAGACTTGCAAGATCAAGACATGAGTTGTTAGGATTCTTCATCTTCATAAGATCACTGAAGTGTATCTTGTTATTCGTCATTCTCAAGTGTGTTGTAGAAGTGTTTTAGTAGCCGTGTAAGGAAGGACATTGGTCCTTTGATGTGTTGTGCTAAGTAGGTGTTGATTGGGTTGTGGTTCCTCTATTGTTAATGAAACCCGGTGTCTAGCCTTATACCAGACAAAGTATAGGAAATAAAGGTTTGGTTCTACCTTGTGTGAAGAACCCGATATTTAGCTTTGTGCCGGATAAAGTGTAAGTGATGTTGTGAAGGCTTCTCCACTGATGAAAGGAGCTTCTATTGTGTAGTGCTTATGGAACTCTCGAGTTGGGTACTCGGGGAGTGGAGTAGGGCAAGGAAGGAGTCCTTGTAGCCGAACCACTATAAATACTTATGTTGTGGTTGTGTCTTTATATCCCTCTCTCATAGTTTATTTTTATATGCTTTTCTATTATCAATATCCAACACGTCAAAACTAGATTGACATAAGTCGATCTAAAAGTTTTAAAACGAAGTTTTAATAGGTAAAACTATTCAACCCCCCCCCCCCCTTCTAGTTTACTACAGAATTGAAGCCCTACACCATTATGTTAATGAAGATCATATGGTCACGAAACTCAAGATAGAAGATTCACACACGAGATCACAAGGAATAAAGATTCCAGATTGGATGTTGATGGAGATGTTAAGGATACAAAGGCGTATCATGATTATGTAGTAGGGATAGCTGGTGTAGACGTTCCTATGGTCGAACCAAAACCGCCTGGACCTACCCTGGGAACACATAGGGGGAGATTCTAGCACCCTAAGGTCAAAAAGAATAAAGCACGCTGCTGTTGTGGAGAGATTGGAACTTGGTGGGAAGAAGAAGAATATGCCAAAAATTGTGATAGATAGAAGATAACCAAAAGTTGGATCTCCTATTCTAACTTCTGAACAAATTGAGCAAGTTAATATAAGAGAAGCACTTGAGTTGAGCTTAGCAACAAGAGAAAGTAATATTGAAGAAAAAAGTAGCGTTGAACTTGAGAAGAAATGAAAAGCAGAAGAGGATAGGGAGATTGATATGTTATTTGGAAAAGGTGATACGAGTTGGAGAAAGAAACCAATAGTTGATGATGATGTGGATGTATGTGCCCTAGAAAGGAGAAAAAGAACAATGCAGACGCAAACAACCATTAGCTCCTCTAGGAAAAATTCTTCACAAAATGTTATCAATCTCGTTATCTAAAACCTTGCACCTAACATGGGGCCCTTGGCCCCTCTG
This sequence comes from Chrysanthemum seticuspe, assembly GCA_019973895.1. NCBI lineage: Eukaryota > Viridiplantae > Streptophyta > Magnoliopsida > Asterales > Asteraceae > Chrysanthemum > Chrysanthemum seticuspe. Next base: position 243,325,618 of record BPTQ01000009.1, read on the forward strand.
GGTACGTAGGAATGTCAGGGATACATTCCCTTTCAAACGAGCTCAATCCTGAACTTGTAATAACTAACGGTATGTTGGTCCTTCTAAACAGAAGTCGTGGGGAGGTGAACCTAAGGAAGGACTCCATAAATCTGGGTTGACTCAATACTGAGTAACAAACTGATGATTTTCTGGAGGTCACTATGACCGATAAGGGTGGACTAGACCAAGGCAGTGCCCTAGGAACTAAACTCCAAACTCATGTTGAGATTACTCAGGGGGAAACCTGAATTTACACGTGTGCCTTTAGGAAAAAATGATGTTCATAACGTTAACGTTAATGATCCTCTCATCATTGAGTCAGAGGCTCGTACTCCGTCATCAGATTTGAACACAAATGTTATTGTTGAACAGGTTTCCTCAAAAGTTGCTGCTGCTGATACTACATCATCTTAACCACCTCTTACAACAACCAAACCTCCAAAATCTTTTCATAAATCATCACGTCCTCATCAAAAAATCATTGAAACTCAAATGTAACAGATCATGGACTCTATGACAGCTCAATTCATCATCAAATATCAAATCTAAGGTTTAACCGATGTAATTTTAGGATTTCTAGCACGAGACGTCCTAAATCAGCTTGAATCTTTACTGAAAAATCAGATTGGTGATGTTGTTCGACAAGAGATGTTCAAGGCTAAGAGACAAAGTTGATATGCTTGCTGATCTAATACTTCAAGAGGTTGATCTGGAGTTGTTTGAAGCTTTGAAGAAATCACTTGAAGGAAATCAGACTGAAACAACTACATGCAGAGAGGATATTCTTTGTAACAGGCTTCATGATGACCCCGAAAGAGGTAATCCTGAGGGGGAGAAGGCGAAGAAACAAATACATTCTGGTGAATCCTCCTCTTCACCACAAAAATCAACTCCTCAACAAACAACTCAACAACAACCACCTTCATCATCAAACCAACCACAACAACATGTATCTGCTGATCAAGAATCTGATGACTGGGATTTGGCATAAAATACAAGGTTAATAAATGAAGGGGAAAACAATGATGAAAGTGAGGGTGATGATTTGTATGAAATGGAAGAAGGAGATATCCTACCTGAACCTGCATCTGAGAAATTCATGAATGAGTTTTGGGAATTGAAGAAGTTTTAAAAGGTTCCTACAATTCAACATTATCATAGAATGGAGCAAACTGTAAACGAGATGCTTAAGGAATGGTGTACAAGCAGCTTTGAATATGAATACCACACTCAAGAAATGGAGAAGTATATGAAGTCGACTAACATCTAGGAAAGTAGAAATGAAGTGCTTATAAATCCTCTATCTCTAAGGGTGCGTAATAATCCAATATACTATGGAGCTTCCAAAGATCCATCCAAACTAACATGAGAATTTGGAAACTATGATTTGGCTTACTTGAAGCACAGTAACTCAGACAAGAAAACCTACATCATATCTATTCACATGTTTCATGGTGAAAAATTTTGTGAAGATGACATTGAGGAGATAGTCATTCACAATTGGATAATCAAGGTTGTGGAAAACTAGAAGGAGGGGGGGTTGAATAGTTTTGCCAATTAAAACTTGTTTTAAACTATTTAGATCGACTTATGTCAATCTATTTGGATGTGTATTGGATGTTGATAAACAAACATATAGAAGTATAAATATGTAATGAAAAGATAAGAGTAAGAAGCAGAAAACCACAGCGCGAGTATTTATAGTGGTTCGGCTACAAGGACACCTTCCTTGCCCTACTCCACTCCCCGAGTCACGTACTCGAGAGTTTGTAATCACTACACAACACCGACTCCTTATGGTGGAGAAACCTTCACAACGTCGCCTACTCTTTTTCCGGTACTAGGCTAACCACCGGGTTCTTTCACACCAAGGTGAACCACACCTACCACAACGTCGCCTACCCTTTATCCGGTACTAGGCTAAGTACCGAGTTCCATTACAATGGAGGAACTACAACCCAACACTACACCAACGACAAATCCCAAAGGGGACCAATTCCTTATTACAACATCATCAAGGATATCAATATCCTTGGATCTAATGCTAATCTATCTTGTACATCAAAACACACCATATCGAATGTACATCTTAGGCACCTTTCACTAATGCCTTTAACTAGATCTTCAAGACACCCTTCAATAATGTCTTGTGACTTGACTTCTAGGCACCCTTCACTAATGCCTACAATACGGACGATCGACACCTTTCACTAATGTCTTCGTCTTGACACTTGAGACATCTTTCACTAATGTCTTCAACACTACACTTCTTAGTAGAAAGAAAAAGAACCATCAACAAGAGGACTTCAGTAGTCTTGATGATGAGGAAGCATAGCAACTCATGGACTTGAGCTTGCTTGACTTCAAAGATGGTGATCTCGCCTTTAAGAGGAACCTAGAGAATCACACAAAAACAAAACTACAAACATAGATCACTTGGATCTGGGGTTAGAGAGTTTTTAACTCAAAGGGAAAGAATGTTATAAAGGGGTAAGAAACAATGAAGATATGGCTCACTATTTATAGAGAGAAAACAACTTATGTTCCACGGATCCCACAGATCCCTCCCACAAGGGACCCGTCTAGCATAAAGCTAGGGATCCGTGGGACGCTCCTCTTTACCCATGGGTTTTTTTGTTATGGGTCATGGGTTATGGGTTGATCCATTGTTCTTTTACTAGATACAATGTATCTTATGAGTGCAATGCACCTAGTCACATAGGTATGGGTCAATACCATGGGTTATGGATATTATCCATATATGATATAAGCATGATGTCATGCAGTGGGTTATGGGTCAAACTCCATGGATATGGGTCATGGACTTTGGGTTGTACCCAACTACATTCAATGTATTTGGTCAATGGGTTATGATACTTAAGTTTCTACCCAATATACTACATACTAGTTATGTGTATATTTTACTCAAATATGTAAACACTAGTTGTTGTACATATGTAATACTAAATTATAAAATCACTTATACTTGTTTTAGTGTTTTATGTGAAAATGTAACTGTGTTAGAAAAACTATTGGCTCAAACTAATTACGTATTTTATTTGTTCCGTTAAAATGATTTTACGTTTGTTATCGACAAAACATTAGAAGATCGTAAAATACAAATAAACATTTTTACGGATTATTTGTATTAACAAAGGTAATTAAATTCGAAAGGTTCAATGAAGAAGCAAGAATGTCAATCCAACACTTGCTAAAGCATATGCATAAAATTATCTACAAATATATACAGAGAAATACAAGGGATGATGGAGATGAACGAAACTCAAGATTTAAGATCAAAGAAGTAGTCGATATAAAAAACTACACCTACTGCGATTACGACTGCATTCCGAAGATAACTGTGATTAGGGAAGATGACAAAGAGTACAAGTTTAACAGATCTCAAGTATTTGAATATGAAGGACATTGAAGACTTGTAATTACTTGGTACAAAAGAATTTAGATCATTTCAAGTGCAGAATTTTGGATACATTAGTTGCTTACATCAGAAGCAGTGTTATACTTGCGAGAGTCATTGACTTTCAGCTGGGTGTAGAGAGTTACCAGTATCGAGTTAACTTAACAAAACCAACACTTACATTTGAAGGTATTGAAGAGAAGGAACCATTCACTATGATTTTAGAACCATTGATTGGTTTTATATACTTGAACAATAAGGAACATAAGAGGTTCTTTTCACGCAATGAAGTTTGTAAGTATAGTGATGCAACACTGAAGAGGGTGCTCGCAAAGATTAGCCAAAAAGTTTTGAATAACAAGATGGAATTTGATGTGAACCATCTCATGACAAATGAAATGGATGTATGGGAATATTTTTAGAATGAAATAAACAAGCATCCCAAGCATCATGAGCCGATGAGAAGATGGGAAAGCTATGTTGGAGGGAGACCAAGAAGAGACATCAATGAACCAAGACCATAATAATAAACCCTTAGAGGGAGATTGTTAGGAATCTTCAAAGTGCTAATTATTCGGTCTTGTAATATACGTTTTAGTCATTGTTTATGTAATAGGTTTTATTAGAACATATACCTCTCTTTAAACGTGTATAACTACCCCCCACACCAAGGTAGAGGGTGTGGCTTGATATTTTGATCATAATAGAGTTACATTTTTCTTTTTTGTATCTCGTTGCGTCTCTTATACCTCGCTACTCTTTTTTCTAAACCTCTATATTTAACTTTGTGTGATTAATACAATATGTAGTGACCTAAGAATCACCAACCTCTCAAATGAAACCAACCTATATATGTGTTTAGAGAGAAAAATCAGTGACTAAACAAATGTATCAGCAAATGCTCTTGGAAATAGTTCGAGCATTGATGATGGAAAACATGTGTATAACATGCAGCGAATCTTATGAAATTGGTTGCCATTCTAGTGTAAACATGTGTACAACATGCAGCTAACCCCAACAATCAAGTGCCAAGTAAATGCAAAGCCCATTAATCCATTTTTTTAATCCCTCTAAGCCGAAGGATCGGCTCGGCTCGGCATGTGAATAGTGTCAGCTCCCCAAAATACTTCAATGAATTTTATATAGTATAAATAACTATACAACAATTTCAATAATATCCAAATTAAAATTGTAATTCATTGTTATATTACTCTATAATAAATTTAGTCATTTACCAAGGTAAACGACGTCGTTTCATATTTCTCCAAAACGACACCATTTTGGGCCTTTTTTTAATTATTTGTTGGGCTTAGATTGACGATGTTTCATGTTGGTTTATGTCTTCAATGTTTCCATAGGTGTGCTTGTAGTTTTTACATCTTTAAACCCAAATTTATTCAAAATCCCAGCCACATATTTCTCTTGGCTAATAAAAATACCCTACTTCTTCTGCTTCACTTGCAGTCCCAAAAAGAAGGTAAGTTCTCCTATAGAGCTCATCTAAAACTTATCATGCATAAGCTTCTCAAATTGCACACACAGCTCCTTGTTAGTAGACCCAAAGATGATGTCATCAACATATATTTGCACTAGCAAAATGTTACCTTTTGATCTTAGTATAAACAAACTTTTATCAGTGGTACCCCTGTAAAACCCATGTCCATTAAGTGGACAGAGTTGCATACCATACCCTTGGAGCTTGGTGTAACCCATATATAGCCTTCTCTACCTTGTAAACTTTGTCTGGGAAATCAGGATCTTCAAAACCAGGAGGCTGACACACATATACCTCCTCTTTTATTTTCTCATACATGAAGACACTTTTTACATCCATCTGATATACTAGAAAATATTTGAATGAAGCATATGCTAAGAATAATCTGATGGCTTCAATCCTAGCAACTGGAGCAAATACTTCATCATAGTCAAGACCTTCTACTTGTGTGTATCCCTATGCAACCAATCTTGACTTGTTCCTAACCACTATCCCTCTTTCATCTTTCTTGTTTCTGAACACCCACTTAGTACCAATAGCAGATTTTCCATTTGGCATATATACCAGAGTCCAAACTTCTTGCAACTTGAACTGCAGTAGTTCTTCCTGCATAGCTTCAACCCAACTTTCCTCAGTCAAAGCTTGATGTACTTTCTTGGGCTCAACTTGGGATAGGAAACATGCAAATAAAAATTTTTGGAGATCTTTATGGTTGTTCCTATTATGAAGGGATCTAGCAAAGAACCCTTGATCAGTTAAGTCTTGCAAACCCTTGGACTTGGTTCTGGTTTGAACAGCAGATTGCAATTCTCCAATAATATTTTCATTGGGATGATCTCTATGAATTCTGGTAGTAACAACTGGACTAACTAGAATTACTTCTTCTAGGTTGGTCATATCAGCCTCTTTACCAAAATCATCTAGCACATCATCATCTGTGTCAGCATACATATCTACCAGAGGAGGGATGTTGGGATCATCATCATAGACAATGGACATGTCTTTAGAAATATCAACATATGGCCTAGCAGCAGGTGCAGGGTAACTACTGCTAGTGTTAGCTTCACCCATCCATCCTTCTACAGTATTAACATCTAGCATAGTAGTAGGTTTGGGGTAACTACTGCCAGTGTTAATTTCAGCAGAATAAGCTTCAGAAGTAGAAACACTAAGCATAGCAGTAGGTTCAGGGGAACTACTGCTAGGCTTGCCAGTGTTGTTGTCTGACACATGATCATCCAAATGAGGTTCATCACCTCCAATATCACCACCAGGAACTTTTTCATTTACAACACCTTTGTTCCTTGGTTCTTTAGATATCACATCTTCACTGGAAGGTTGCTCTTTATCATTCTGTGAACTCTTCATTATTGAGGAGAAAGGAGTATCACTAGTCAAAATTGGCAGCAGAATGTAGTCTGCAGTAGATTCTTTCTCCACTCTTGCAGCAACATTTTCTTTGGTACATGCACATTTATTAAACTGGTTCCCTGCAGTAACTGGCTCATAATTCATTGATTTGGTTAGCACATCAATATTAAACAGCCAATCAGGACCTTTTCCTACAATATTTGGTTTACATTCATCAAACCTAATATGCAGGTTCTCCTCAACATGTCTGATTCTATTGTTAAATACCCTAAAAGCCTTACAATTTAAAGAGTACCCAACAAAGAATCCCTCATCAGCTTTCCCATCAAACTTGCCCAGGTGATCTATGGTATTAAAGATAGTTACAAGACACCCAAATGGTTTCAAAACGTCTAGGGTAGGGATTCTACCAAGAAATAACTCATATGAGGGTCTTGTTATGAGGCTTTACTACCAAAACTCTATTCTGTACATAACAAGCAGTATTTACCGCTTCAGCCCAAAAGGTTGTTGGTAATTTGGAATCTGCAAGCATAGTCCTATCAGCCTCAATAAGTGTCCTATTCCTCCTCTCTGTAATACCATTTTGTTGAGGAGTTCTAGCTACACTAAACTGTCATTGAATACCTTTCACTTCACAGAACTGGTTCATATCCTGATTTTTAAACTCAGTCCCATTGTCACACCTTATGATTTTAACTTTTAGATCAATTAGGTTTTCTACTTTTGTTATAAAAGCCTTAAGGATCCCACTAGTCTTATCCTTCTTTGCTAAAAAGAAAACCCATGTGAATCTACTATAGTCATTCGTGACAACTAGGCAATACATTTTCTTCATCAAACTCATAACAAAGGTGGGGCCAAATAAGTCCATATGAAGAATCTGCAATGGTTTGTTGATGGAGCTCACAGTCTTGGACTTACAAGAAGCTCTATGTTGCTTTCCCTTCTGACAAGCAACACAGTTTTCATTGATATCAAAAAGCTTGGAAGGCAGTCCCCTGACAAGATTTCCCTTCATAAGTTTATTCATAGTTTTGAAGTTCAGAAGCCCAAGCCTTCTATGCCAAAGTTTAGACTCATCTGATGTGGCTTTAGAAAATAAGAAAGTCAAACCTCCCCTTGGAACCATGTGCTTTAGATCAACACTGTATATATTCTATGTCCTTGGAACTCTAAGTAGGATTTGACTTTCATCAACAAACTTAAAGTTTGGGGATAAGACAATACATTCAGTGTCAGTAAAAAGGACTATTATTTTTGTCACACATTTGTGACACATTGAAGAGATTGAAATTGAGTTCTTAGACAAAGTACACATCATCAAAGTCTAGAAAACCTGTTTTAATCTTTCCCTTTCCAGTGATCTTTCCACCCCTTGGGTTGCTTTCAAAGGCCACATATCCCCCATCAATAGGCACAAAATCTGAGAGATAGGACATGTTTCCTATCATGTGCCTAGAGCATCCACTGTTAATCACACCTCTGTCCAATAAGTTCACCTGTGGATTTCCCTTCACATAAAATAAGATAATTAGTTTCTCTTAGGGACCCAAGCCATTATAGACTTGGATCTACCTTGTGCATCTATCTAGTTAAATCTTTAGAGTACATATGATGCACTGTTGACTTTGGAGACATTGTTTAAATTAGAGATCTTTGGTCTCCAAGTCCAACATGTTGAGGCCTTTACAGCATTGCCCTTTGTACCCACAACAGCATTTTTAGTCAAATTTGGCTTAGCAGTATTTACCTTTAGCCAAGCAGTACTTATAGGTTTTCTTAAAGAAGTATTTACTTTTTGATTACCATTGTTGTTTAGAAATGATGTGCTTTTATGAATGGGTCTAATTATAGTTGAATGTGCCCTTTTTGAAAAACAAGTCTTTGTATTGGCAGCATTCACTATAGGTCTTGTGGTAGCAGTAGAATTTCATCTAGCAGTATTTATATTTTTCAATCATGATCTCGTCAAATCTACTTTTGGAACAAATGAATTTTGAGCATTTGAGTGAGTTGAATTAGCAAAATTAGAATGGTTCAGTCTTTTAGCATAGTTCTACACTGGTTTTGTCACCTTTTCTTTTATATTATTCTTACAAGTATAATGCATGTGATAAAAACTTCCACAAGTAAATCAAGGTTTATTATTCATAATAAAATCACTTCCTATCTATCAGACATTAATTTGTTCCAGTTCCTCATATTTCCTCTAGGAGTGTTTTTATTACAAGACTCTACTGTCTCTACATTTTCTCTAATAGTTGTGGTAGAGACAGTTTTATTTAGGACTCTAGACTTGACACTCTCTTTATCCTCATCATCATACACCCAATTTTCAATCACTGGTGCCTCAGACTCTCTTCTAGACTGTTTAGCTCCTCCTCCATCAATGTTCTTATCTCTAGGGGTCTCAGACGATACCTTTTCCTTATTGGTATCACTACTCTTTTCTTCCCCTGTAAAAGACAAGTCAGGCATAGGGGGACAAAAATTACCAAAAGGATGAGGAGCAGCTTCACTATAACAACCTACTCCCTTTCTATACCCTATTTGTTTGTACCTATTATAGATATGAGTGTCTATAATTTTATTAACTTCCTTTGTCTGATATTCATGTCTTTCAACATGTAATTCAATGTTATCCTTTTCTACTAGAACCTTTTCTTTTTCACATTGAACTTGGTCTACATTAGTTATAAGCTCATTAATTGTCTGATCTCTTAAGTATACTTCAACCTCTAATGTTCTAATCTTTTCACACAAGACAGTTTCATTAGATTTGAAAAATTCTAGTCTAGCCTCTACTGATTTCAAACCTTCCTTTATATCCTAAAAGTAATAATTTAGCGTCATCAAGTTCCTTTATTACTTTATTATAATCATCTCTATAAATACACGAATCTGAACATGATTCAAAGGATACCTCAGAATCAGAAGAACTGCAGGTTGAATGTGCCATGAGAGCATTGGGGCCTTCTACAGCTTGATCACTCCAATCATAGCCACCAAGCCCATCACTAGACACCAAGGCAGTTGTTGATGTCTCCTGCACTGGAATGGTCCTCCTTTCCACCTCCCTTGTCCTGTTCTCCTTAGACCTGGGAAATCTACATTCTCTTGCAAAATGACCTTTCTTTTTGTAATTATAGCACTCTACTTTGGACTTGTCAAAGCCCACTTTATCAGAACCAGTCATTTGCAAGCTTCTTCCAGTCCTCTGAAGAAACCTCTTTGCCCTCATAGTGAGCATGGCCATTTTCCACCTAAGATCCATCTCTTCAACATCATCAGGATGGATCTGTTGAATGCCCTCATTTTCCAGTTGAGTAACAGAACTTTGACTGGCAAAGAATGAGCACACTGCAGCATCATTTAGATTCTCACTTCCAGCAGCACTTCCTATTGCACTAGCATACCTCCTTCCTTAGCAGTAGGGACATCAACCATTGTGTTGCTAATGCTATTTGATGAAACAAATGCCAAGTTATTTGAACCTATGCTTGAACTTGACTTTTGCTTCATTTCAGCCTTAAAGACAGATTGTTGCGCAGATCATCCAGGCTTGATTTCTCCAATTCTGGCTTGTTCCTCCACAAAATAGCATGTGTGTCCCATTCAGATACAAGACTAGCCAACAATTTTTGGTTCAAGTCTTCTTGTTCAGTGGTCACCCCCACAAGCTCTAATTGGCATACCAGCTTTTGCAGCCTGTTACAGATTTCATCAAGGGATTTAGTGCTTGATGTAGAAAAGTTGGCATATTGTTGCTTTAGAATATTCTTCTTGCTCTTCTTTGTTGTTTCATTTCCTCCAAACTTCTTTTCTAAAGCATCTATCAATAGCTTAGCATCCTTGATGGAGTTGAAAGATAATTGATACTCATCTGGAATGGCCATCATGAGAATAGTTTTGGCCTTCATCTCCAGTCTTCTTTTGGCTATGTCCTCTGCGGCAGTGAGAGGAATGATTTTTCCTCCATCTCCAGTTTTAAACTGGACAGTGTTTCCATTTTCAATAACCTCCCAGAGGCCAATATCAATCATTTGGATGTGTTGTTCTATTCTCATCTTCCACATCTCATACTCGTTTGGTTTGAGCATGGGAACCCTGTTATAAGTCACAGTCACAGAGTTAGAGACCATCTTTCACGGTTGTTGGTAGTATTTTTCTTATTGTAACAGCTTCTTGATCACACACCCTCTGATACCACTTGTTGATCCCAGTTCACCTTGTAAATATAGATCTTTGATAGCTTCTGTATAAGAAACTGTTTGATCATATAGGTATTACACGGAATATAATACTTTATAAAATAAGAAGAACACAATGAATTCACAATCAAAAGCTTCAATATTATTATATTAATAATACAAGTGATCTTGATATCACTAGGGTTTACAACCTTGAAGCCGCCTTAAACTTATATTCAAAACAAATGACCTAGAATCTCCTTTTATATGTTAAGGAGTCATACTAGGTTACAATCACTTCCTATACAATCATATCTTTTCTATACTTATCTAAGACTACATTATAGGAATGCGACATTCCATAAATACAAAACAGACTAAGACTCCAGCAGTAGTTAAACAAAACTAGTAGTAGATACATATACTCTGGAAGCACTTCAGTCTTCAGCAACAGAAACTTTACACTAGCAGTAGTTTCCCCAAGTCCAGCAGCAGTTACCACTTGGTGCATTCTCATGATTCTTTCCAGCACCACCTAGCAGTAGGTAGAATACACTAGCAGCAGTTTCAGTGACACCAGCAGCAGATAACACTTAGACCATTTTATCATGAACTCCATAAGCAGTTGATTCTCCCAAAAGCAGTAGTATCCATAAAACCCAACAATCATCAATTAAATAAGTGTGTGTGTGTGTGTGTGAGAGAGAGAGAGAGAGAGAGAAATAGAGAGAGAGAGAGAGAGAGAGAGAGATTTGTGAGGTTGTATGTGTGAGATTGTGTGTTTGTTGGTAGTTTCTTGATATTTTTGCCTAATTTGAGATTTAAAGAACATGAGGATCACACATTCAAAGCTTCAATTGCATGTTCAAAGTTGTAAGTTTGTGTTAATTAATTTTCGATTAAGGTTCCTGTGATTTTGAATATTGATTGATGTTTGATATTTCGGCTTTTCAGTTTTTGTGTTATGCTAAGTGTATGTCGATTAATTTTGTAGATAAGGTTTCTATGATTTAGCTTTTTAGTTTTTATGTTATGTTGTTAGTGTATTTATGGGTTTATGTTTTTTTTGTTTAAATTTCGACATGTAGTTATTGTTACATAGTGTGTTCTTGATCATGTATTTGGTCGTGTATTTTTTTATTGATTGTTTTTTATTTATTTTCCTTTTTACAGGGATAGTTGATGAATGGGATCTTTGTAGTTTGCCTAAAGATACTGAACCTTCGTTAAAGGTTATTACTGTATAATCATTTTTATTGTGTTGTATTTGGTCACTTTATGTGTGGTTGCGGGTTGTTTGGGTTAAGCATGGAAACAACTCATGGTTGTGTCCTCTTTTTGTTTCATACTGAAACTATTATTCAGATTTGTGCTATTTGTTTTTATGTTTCCATCTCATGGTTGGTTTACTGGCTATCTGATATGATGGTTGGTGTTATGTTATTGAATTTGTGAGTCGGTTCTGTGGATCAAGGCTTATTTTAGTTTTAGAAATTTTAAACATTTCAATAATTTAATGTTTCATTTACACAGAGAAGGGCTATATGATGAATTTTTAAACAACACTTTTTGCTAATTCTTAAATGTGATTGAAAGTTGTAGACTTCCTTTACCTCGATTGTTTTAGGAAATAATATATAATCTTACGGATATTGTTCAATTAAATGATGATGGTTATAGTGACGTTGGCGACGACCACGACAATTGTTGTTTAGTTGAAATGAACATATCTTCATCAAGAAGAAAACGGATTTCAGCTCAGATTAAAAGAGGTGATGATGATGATACTGAGTGTGTTTCAGTGTTGATCAATGCTTTTACCTGTTTTAATGTGACATGCAACCTGGTTTCTTTTTTATGAAGATAATTTCATTAGATTGCAGTCACCCTGCTTATCATTATTGTCATTGTTTTGATCATCATTTATCTAAATTGTATTTGGAAGCTTTGATTTATTTTCCTTAGACCCTTGAGGTGGAGGAGGCCTACTGTTAAAAGTTCAAAAAATTAAAGGCCTATTATTGTCTTTTTTTTATGAAGAGTCTCATATGTTATTTTTCGAAACTTTTCGAAATGGATTATGTATATTCATAACAATCATATTTGTTTCATGTAGTTTAACTACTATATAAAGTTCTACAGAGCGTTTATATATCATTTTCTTAAAAAGTTAGTTGTGAAACTTTTATATCGATCCTCGGATCAGGCTGAGAAAGAATATTTTAGTCCAAAATGCCTACTTACTATGCTGCCGTTTTCTGTCTGTCATTTAATGGCATAACGTATAATCATTAGAAATTCGCAATCGTAGTTCTTAAATATGTAATCTCCAGGTATATGTAGTTTTTTCATGTTTTTTAAAGGCTGGTATATGGTCATGGTTACTGATTCTACACACTTTATGCTTATATGGTCGCATAAAAGGTTGTCAAAATAGAGTTTAATTTTTTTTAGGATTTTAGAACATTTCATTTATGGTTACAATTATTGACAGTTTATGTTTATGGGGTGATGTAAGAGGCTATGATAGTAGACTTTAATTGTTACTTAGACTTTTGAAGACTAATGTTTAGCTCGCTGAATCAGTTTTGCGATGGGGTGTTTGATAGTTGTTGTCGTACGTATAAATTTTTGACCGCGTTTCAAGTTGGTGTTTTTGCCAAAAATGGTTTTGGTATGGTGGTGTTCAATAACTGTCGTTGTGCGTACAAATCTGTGACCACATGTCAGGTTGATGTTTTTTGCCAACCGTTATGCCTGATCAATTCAATACTGCATTATTTTATGCATAAAGTTACTGCATTTGATTTTAGAAGTTGGTGTATGATATGAATCTCTTTGTCATACTTTGAGATTCTGCTACATGGTTATGCCTACTGATTTTATATGCTTTGTATAGTATGTGGTGGTGAGTGTTTTTTGATACAGCTTGATATGTGTCCCTTATTGTTAGAAGTAAGTGGTTGATATGAATCGTTTTTTTATACTTTGGGGTTTTGCTACATGGTTATGCCTGTTGACTCTATATACTTTGTATAATATGTGGTAGTGGGTATTTTTTATATAGCATGATATATGTCCTTAATAATAGCTAAAAAGGTCGTTGATTGTTTGTTTGAGAATTAAGTATTCTTAGAATACTTTTTTTTTAGCTTAATTTTTTATTTATTTATTTACTTATTATTATTATTATTATTATTATTATTATTTTTTTATTTTTTTTTTATAATAATAACACTTTTATTAAAAACTCAAAGGATTACAAAAGATTAGTGGGGAGCCTCGAAACCAACTGAGCTCCCACACCTCTAGCAATAGTAAAACCAATCCTATTAAAGATATGAACTGCTGCACGCGCTCCAATGTCCTAGGTCAAGGAGAATCGTCGAATACGCGTAAGTAAGGTTACTGCATCTTTCTCAAGTTCTCCAAAAGAAGAAAAGGAGAATGGAAGAAACCCATATCCAATATCCGCACATTTAGCATCGTATTTGACCCGTTTACGCTGCGCAGCATCACTGATCGCTCGCCCTGGTATAAAATCAATCAAACCGGATTGCGTCAAAGGCGACGAACCCGTAAGATCAACACATACGTCGCGTCCACTATCCCAAGAGTAGAGTAGATTATTATTATTATTATTATTATTATTATTATTATTATTATTATTATTATTATTATTATTATTATTATTATTATTATTATTATTATTATTATTATTATTATTATTATTATTATTATTATTATTATTATTATTATTATTATTATTATCATTATTATTTATGTTTTAGTTGTTTTTACCTATGTGAATTGTGTTTGAATATATGAACTTTCAAGTGTTGTCATCTTTTATATTTTAGACCTTTTAACATAGCTTCTTGATTGTTTTTATGATTTTAAAACCTAATAAGGTTATGCTCTTATATATGCTTTAATGTTTTCTGATCACTAGTGATGTTGTTACCATGAGAATTAAACACAAGGCTATAAGACGCAACACTAAGAACATTAATTCAACTATCCCCAAAATAATATGAAAGAAAATATTATTGTCTTATGCATGCAGTTGTCAAGGATGTGTCAATTGGAAATACTGGTGCTGTGGTGAGGAGAATGGAAAAATCGATGTAAGGATCCTGTGTGCCGATTGAAATAGAATTTCTTTACGATATACCTGAATGGAAAGAAACCATCTCGCCATACATGATTGTTGTCGTACGCTAAATGCATTTGTCAAGGTACGCTATTTAGTGCATTCGCATATGTTTTATACTGCGCACACAATTGATTTTACTATTGTCATTTTTTTTTTCCTTTTAAATTTTATATGTAGTCAGAGGTCTATACTTTGTATGTTGTGTATAATCTGTGGTCATGACAACTCACTTTACCGGTAATATCATCTCAGAAAAATAGGCTTATTTTTCTGTATCCGATTTGTTTTCACAGGACAACTGCATACAACAGGTGGGTACAGGTTTGGCGAGCTAAAGATGAAATGTAAGTATTATATCCCTTTAGTGCAACGCATAAATCTTTATGGCTTTCCTAATGCTTAAAAATATTTTTTTTTACAGTTATCGACCAGCGGTTGTGAAATCCTTTGACTGTATGATGTGACAGGGTTGTTTTAGGAGTTCAAGCAGATGCAATTTTGGACCTTCCCAAGATACTATTCCTCACATTTGTTGGGTATGGCAGATGAGCGTATCAATAGGTGCAACATCTACTTCAAGTACTTTAGGCATCTTAACATAGTATCCACCAAATGCATTATATAGTTTCAAAAACGACATTATTACCTGTTTAAAAATCATAATTACCGGTTTAAAAAGGTCATGCGCAACGACATAGAAAAGTATATTCCTGACCAATGACTTTGCTACTTTCAGTAGTACAGAACTGCAAGTCTAGAATAACTGCATTTCGTTTATTTTACACAGCATTTTTTTGAACGAGTAATGGTATCGTTTGAGAAACTATTTTATGCACCTGGTGGATATTATGATAAGATGCATAAAGTAATTGAAGTATTTTGAATCCATTATTGTGGAGCTAGATAATATTAATTAACTTTTTTGCTTCACTTATGCCACATTTGCTTCACTTCACGCCTCGGTAATTTGAGCTTCGTCTCGAAAACCTATTCATATGTCATCGTCATAGTAGTTGGTTTGGTGCAAACCTTTGCACATATTTCATCGTCATGGCAATGGATTTCTAGGGGAAGCGCAAAGCACCGAGGTGTGTCAGTGATAGTCTGTGGTGGACAGTATTTTGATCCACTATTAATAATATCATAACTTTTTAAGTGCATTTTAATTGCTTTTAATTGCCTTTTTCAGTTTCATTATATTTAGATATATATATTTCTCTAAATGTGTTAATTTAGGTATGCTGCAAAGGTCAGTACTAGAACAGAGTTACATTTCCTAAAAATATAAAGCAAAAATTGAGCTGGTATCGGGATCGTAATTGTATATAATGATAAACAAATGAAAGATTTTCTCAAGATTCTTATTGATAATTTAAAAATGGGTTGGTTGAACTTGAAAATTCAGTCATTGAAATTGAATACGTAAACAATTAAATTGGATTCGGTTGAATGGTACTACCAAATCGTGTGCTAATTCTCATTTCTTACTGAATTAACCGATCAACTTAGTGATCGGACATTTATTTTGAATGTGATAGTTTTGCACCTGACAAGCTGATGTTGTTGCATGGTTAACAACAACAAAACTTAGCGAACCTCATATTTTTCAAACAATATCGGATACAAAGAGACTATCTTATTTTGGGTGTGATTGGCTTTGTTGTCGAAGTTTACTTCGAAGGGTGACTTTGTTATTAGAAATTTATTAAGCAATATTGGGGGTATGAGTTTGTTCCAGTTATGTAAGTCGCATTATTTACAAGTCTTTTGATATGTCAGGCGGTGATCGTTTGTATGTTAATTGAAAAGTTTTTTTTTTTTTTTTTTTTTTTTTTTTTTTTTTTTTTTTAAATCTCTTATGTATATAACCTACGAATTTGTTTATATTTCCGTTTGCAAATTAGGATATACTAAAACTGCTACAACATATTCTGCTTTATTGTAATGGCGTTGATTGGTTTATATTCAAGGGGCATTTACATATATCCCCACATGCACACTCATATTTACATAGTTCTTCAAATATTGCTTTAATAAGGCTTGTACATCATGCATAAAAAACTTGTATTTGAGAAAATATATAAATATAAGTGTATATGTGGGGATATATGAAAATCCCCCTATATTCAAATTGTCTATACGACACTGCACCTTATACTAAAAATAGTTTTGAATGAATGTCGAACTTAAACTAGCTCCGCTACAATGCGAGGCAGCCACATTATTCGTTAAATATGTAACACAATACATTTAATCCAAATCAAACATAAAATTAAAGTCTATATTAAATTTTTAAAGGCTTATATACTTAGACGAGTTCACAAATTAACTTGTTCAATACACACTCAAATTAAACACGATTCATTTATTAAACGAGTTAAACGTATTTACTGAAAGTGTGGTTAGGAGAATTTAATCAAAAACATGTTTAAGTTCGTGTCAAATTTATTTCATTTAACGTGTGGTTCAGAGAATTACACCTAATATAGAAAGAGAATATGAAAGTGAATTGATGGGAAGTGGTGGGGTAGAGGGTGACATTACTTTTTGACATGAAAATAATGTGTTTTCGGTTTGTGATTGGTTGTTCGTCTTTTTTCAGATATTCCCATTTATTTTCTTTGTACGGATCACACCATTTCTGGACACCTTATCTCTCCCTATTTTTCCATTTTTGCCCTTTTTCTTTTTTTGATTCTATTCATTTGCTGCTTCTGTGAAAAAAAAAAAAAAAAATAAAAAAAAAAAAAAAAAATAATAAAAAATAAAAAAATTCTTACTGTGTTTCTTAAAGTAAATTTGGGTTGTACGTAAACTATAATCTTCAATTAGCAAGTTCAAAAAAGTCTTCTTGTAGCTTAAGTTCAAAAAAGTCTTCTTGTAGCTGACAATGCTTCTTCAAGCCAAGACCAACATTGGCAAATAAATCATCTTTTTCAAACAGTATATCACATATCCTTGAAGTGTTTAAGATTCTTATTTTGGATGCCATTTAAAATATTAAGGTACGTTTGCCTTATACATTTTACAATTTCTAAACGTATAATAGAACATGTGTCCCCCAAAAGTCCAAAACACAAGTTCTATACTTCTATTATATACTTAAAAATGGATAAAATGTGTAATTAGTTGACTCGTATTAGAAATCCAACAATGTTGCAAAAGTATGCGCGTTCATTAGTTCTTGTGGACATATCACATAATACGGAGTACGATTTTCTAGCTACGTTGTACATTTTTTTTTTACAACTGTGTTTGTATTAAAAAAAAGAGTTAGGTTGTAAAGAATAGTTGAAGACTCAAAAACGGAACTAGTAGTACCGTGTCACTGGACCCGGATAAAATTTTGTTTTGTAATGTAATTTATTAAAAAAAACACTGAAAGTTTTCAAAAATGCACTTTGTCCCAATACATTGTGTTTTCTAGTTATTTCTTAGATAGTCTATCAAAAGATGAATAGTTAACTTAGATTTCATTAAACTTAATCATTTAAATTGAAAATCGTACATTTTTGTTATTTTTTCCCTTATACTGCAGTAAAAAAAATATTTGTGCATTCAGGCACTTTTAGCTCTGTTTCCGTCCCTACTTGAAGTTACGTGCTAATGTATCTTTGAAAAGGATAATGCCATTAGAAAATGCACACTAGCAAAGTGCTAAAGCACATATAAAACATGTTTAATTGAACACAATTCGGGTTACTGATCCAATCACACCAATTGAGATGGTTTTTGCCATCAAACGGTTCGAACACGAAACTTTTACCAAAACCAATTGCGAATAACATTATGACTCCTATTGACACTCCACGTGAGAGACAAAAGAGTAATATCTTCTAATTCAGAAAATATTTTTTTGTTGTTGAAGATATATACATCCCACAAAAACCCATAAAGGCAGTTTGCATGTCTAAGAGTTGATCCTTGGCTCCTTGCACTTCACAATCAAAAAAGATGAGTCCACAAAGCCACTACTACACGGCAGGTCTTTAGCGACAGACATTTATGTCGGAAATCCGTCGGTAACAGTGGTTTCCGACGGATCTGTGACAAAAACAGTGCGTCGCATTATCTATGTTTGGTAATTGGTATCTGCTGGAATTCCATCGGAAACAGCGAGGAAAAACATTTGTCGAAATTTTGTAGGTGTTGTGTTCGTCGGAAGTCAGTCGGAAACTTTCTGTTGGAAAGTCGTCGGTAAAAGTTCCATCACAAATCAGTTGGAAAAGTAAAGGGTCACAATTCTGTTGGAATAGTTGTCGGAATAACTGGACATAATAAAGCTCAAATTTATGTAATTCTGCATTTAAATAGCTTAAATGAAACCCTAAAATTAAAATGATAATTCATAATTAAACATAAAACCATTGAAATGATAATCATATATCACGAAGTGTCATCAGTCACATAGGAAAAGTTTCAAAATCCAACAAAAGCATTCAAAAACATAAAAGATAGAAATTAGAGTATAAATTCCAAATGTGATAATATCTGACTACTTTGGGGGGCCTGGATTGTTAATCTTCCTTAGCATCGAGTTAAGATCGCTCATCTTTTGTTGCCACTCTCTCTCTCGAGCTTCTTCATGAGCATTCGCCTCTAATTCCCGTTGATGCATGTGTTCCTGCAGTTGACGTTCTACCTTTCGTTGTAACTGCACTTGCATCTCAATTTCTCTTGATCTCATTTGCGTGTTATCCTCTTGCAATTTTCTTACGGTCTCTTCCAAAATTCGCACCTACATTGTATGAAGTCCCATTAAAAAGCTTCAAACTTATATAATGGCTTTTAAAAATACAACATTATGTGAGAACTTTTACAATGCAAGAAACTGGTCATGTGCTTAAACAAGCTTACCTAATCTAGAACAACGTATCTCACTTGCATACAATCAGAAAGATAAACAGCTTATTTTACCCAAAAAATAGTTTATTTCATTCACTTAAATATCTAGACTGGATAGGCAATCTCAAACAGCCCCTAAAAGTCAAAACTACCTTTTATCTCTTATCAAAAGACAACAACTAGCCAACTAGTCCTAATAAGCAATCCCAAATACAAATTGTAGCCTCTAGTCTATTAAGCCACCGATGCCATTAACCTCTGTTTGAACAGTAGCATCAGTGAGCTCACGACCACTTGTTTCAAAAGGGAAAAGCAATACGCAAACACCTGAAGCAAAAATAACAAACTCGAAAAGGAGGATGGCTGCAGTTTGATGATATCCATGTATCAGACCAACAGCCACCAAAGGACATACATTCCACCAATTTTTCCCACTGAGCTGCCCATACCAACACCCGTTGTTCTCACTAATGTTGGATACATCTAGAATAATAGATGAGTAACATGCAGTTCAATTCAATGCTCTGCTTCAATACTTATACAACATTACATATAATGTAAGAACGGCAAAATGGGTGGGTTGGATAACAGGTTTGGGTAAACAGGAACTTTTTCTTGTTCAAGCTACCAGCACAAATTAACTACTTCCAAAATCCAAAAATTATGTTTATTTGCTTTACACAGCTACACAGACTCAAACCGGTATAGTGAGATTGGCGTGGCCACATTAGCGTTATTTGCACCAAAAAAATAAACTTTTCTTGCAAGATACTTACATGGGTATGTTCAAAAACTTATAAAAATGCCTAATTTCATGACTACATGTACAAAATATAAACTTCCATTTTTATCTCCAGTCACAAATTCAATACGTCTCGAGAACAATCAAAAATTGGATATCATCTACCAGTAGGTGCATTTAAGAAGCTGGTAACAAATGTTTATAAGATGTTGGGTATGCCTTGTTTTGTATCTTAATTATGTACCCTTTATCATCTACCAGTAGGTGCATTTAAGAAACTGGTAACAAATGTTTATAAGATATTGGATATCATCTACCAGCAGGTCTGCAATTTCGTGAAAACTTAGAAAATTGCAGACCTGATCTGTAATCTGTAATTGTAATTATCTGTAATATGTAATTTGCAGGCTATATTTGTAATCTGTATTTATTTACTAAACTTAATCTTTTATGCAGTATTCAAGAGACCATATTTGGATGATTTCTTGTCTAAACTTAATCTTTTGTAATCTGTAACACACATAGCATGGTCACCTTGCTATCTTAGACCTTATGAACCTTCTTTGCGATCTAAAGTGAGTACTTACAACTAGACTGACCCCACCTCATCCCCAAAGCCTACCCTATCCCACCACCCCAAACCAAAATCATGGACAGGGTGTACTTACAACTAGATTGTCCCCCATCTAATATCCAATTACGAGTCTTTAAGGTCTTACAAATTGCAGAGCATGTTTTCTTAATGAAATTAGAGAGATAACAAACCTGTTCGCTAGGTTCGGATCCTGTGTGATGAGCTTGTGATGAACTAGAAGAGCTTGATGTTCTTGATGTCACCATGAGCCTTGGATCCCCCCGTGTACCCAAACCAACTAAATGACCTTTCTTATTCCCCCCAGTGGCCTCCTCCCATAGATCAAAATCATGAGGTGGATGTTGACTATCATCTGGTCCATATTTCTCCTCCATAGCAGCCTGAACAGCATCCTACGATCATTGAAAATGTGTAGATAAAAATTTATTGATCAAATACTTTATTCATCATGTAATTTAAAAGGAGATGAAAAGAAATTAGTGCCACACGTTTTGATCTACGTGTGATGTACTTCCGTGTTCTGCTCCCCAACACCTCATTTGTCCCGTTCCCTAACCCCTCATTTGTCCCGTTCCCTAACCTCTCATCCGTCCCGTTCCCCGATGTCTCAGTCACCTCTTGTGTATGACAGCGGTGGTAAGCTTTTAATAAACTAACATGCCGTGTTTTTTGTTTCTCCTACAAAAGTAGTTATTATTTAAAAGCTTATAAATTTAATGTATAAAGTTCAAAACCTAAAATAATTGATATTGTACTTACCATTTTGAACATGGTTTGAAGAATGGTAATGGATCCGGCAGTATGTTTTGACACTTGACCATCTACCTCACTTGATCTGTTTTGTCGAGCCTGAGCTAATTTCTTTTTCCATCCTGAGGTATTCCAGAGCCTATCAATCATATCCTCCCAATCGGCTTGATCTATCTAACTTGAGGTATACGGCTTAAGAACAGATAAATCATTTCCAACTTTGATGTTGTCCAATGTGGCTCTAAAAGTAGCATCTCGTCGACACTCACCTAATATATCAGAAAACCTTCTTGACATTACCTTTTCCCAAGCTCTACGTACAGCTGCGTTTTGTGACGGATGCCATTGATATTGATCCTATATGTACATCAATTTTTAAATTAACAAATATACTTTAAACTTTTCATTTAGGGAAAAATGATTGTAATAACTCTACAATATTTTAATCAGCTTATATTTGTTGTTAGTAAAAACCTAGTTATCTATTGAAAAGTCGAAAGTTTCTCTTAGTTCCTTCTCTTCAAGATTAAGCAAGCATGTAAGACTCGTTTTAGTGCTGCTATATCATTCAGTTCCCACACGTCCATTATCAGCAAACGCAAACTCACACATTAAACCAATACCTTTAAAACTTAACCAACTAATACCCTTAAACAAAATATCCCAGCTCACATATCCAGAACACATGCTGAAAGTTGATTGGGTTGGTAAAATTCAGAGCTTTTTTCTTAATCTTAATCTCCACTTTTAAAACATTTCCTTTTAACATATTGTCCTTCTAATCTTAAACTGTTCTTTATATAGGCATAGTTGATTGGGTCGGTAAATAGTTCCTGAAAACTATCCCGCAGGTTAGTATAAGGCCACTTAACTGAGTAGCTTTTTTGGAAACTGACTCACTTACAAGCCCTTTTCAAAATTGATTTTCAGGGGGCGGCAACAACAAGCTATGTTGCATTGCACCCACAAGTGAAAGGGGCTAGTGGTGAGTATTTTGCGGATAGTAACAAACTGAAGCCCAGTTATTATGCTAGAGATTCTGAATTGGCGAAGAAACTGTGGGATTTTAGCCTGGGCATGGTGGCTCCTTGATTAGACTAGGTATGACAAGCACTGGTTTAAGTGATTAGTTTTACCATATTTCTTTGTAAAAATCAACAATCCTGGGTATGACAAGCACTGGTTTAAGTGCGGTTTGGACTAGGGACTAGTTGACGCAGCCCCAAAGGAGAGGAAAGAAAAAAAACAAGTCCGCCAAGGAACCACTTTAGGCACAGTTGCAGCCGCAGGGTCTTAGCAAGGAACATATGGACCAAGCCATAAAAAGGGTAGTCATGGGCTCGTTGAGCCCGATCCTTGTGAACCATGAACTATAGTAAAGAGACACACACTAGCATATGTATGATCAGAATCTTTTTTCCAAATTAAATAATCGGATCAGATTACAAAGCTAATAGATTAGTATATAAGTTCTAATCTAGATTCTAGCAGTTTGACTTCCTTGAGTTCTGCAGACCCATACAATATTCATATATCCTTTATAATTATTAATGATCTTATTGCAATAGCAAAAGTCACAACCCATAATATTCCTAACAGCCCCCAGATAAAGCATATAATCAAGCAACATAAAGTATATTTAGATGTGATTGTAAGTAAAAACCTGAAATTCCTCAAACATTAAGTCTCTGCTTTCTAGGTCAACCTCTCTCCACGATGTCCAAGGACCATAAAACATGGTTTTGAAAATACTAATAATATCCTGGGTAATGTGGCCTTCTGCAAAACTACAAGATTCAAACATTAAACATTAGGTAAAAAAGAAAGTAATGAAATACGTACATGCTCTGATGGATGATTAGGTATTGTTTTAAAAAAGAAAGTAATGAAAATTCGCGTATATTTAGATACATACCTGCCATAATAGAGTGTAATCATCGGCCTTTGTGATGGATGATTAGCTATTGATTGTGGCAAGTTTGAACCACGTGCATGTTGTGACGTCTCTATTTCATTATTATTAGTACCACCACGAATCTCATTATCATAATCTGCATTCGGATTACCGCATCCGGATGTACTACTACTACCACCAATGTTTCCACTTCTGCCCCTTCCCCTACTTCTGATCCCATTCTCATAAACTGCGTCATCTGGATTCCCGCATCCAAATGTACTAATACCACCAATATGTCCACTTCTGCCCCTTCCTCTTCCCCTAATTCTGACGCCATTATCATGATTTGCATCATTAGAGCATCCAAATCTATTACTACTACCACCAATGCTTATATTTCCACTTATTCCCCTTCCCTTTCCCCTGCTTGTGATCCCGTTATCATTACTGCATCATTTGGATTACCGCATGCGCATGTACTATTACTACCACCAATATTTCCACTTATTCCCCTTCCCCTACTTCTGATCCCATTAATATGATCTGTATCATTTAGATTACCGCATCCAAATGTACTACTACTACCACCAATGCTTATATTTCCACTTATTCCCCTTCGCCTTCCCCTGCTTGTGATCCCGTTATCATTATTTGCATCATTTGGATTAGCTATACTACCACCAATATTTCCACTTATTCCCCTTCCCCTACTTCTGATCCCATTAACATGATCTGTATCATTTGGATTACCGCATCTAAATGTACTACTACTACCACCAATGCTTATATTTCCACTTATTCCTTTTCCCCTTCCCCTGCTTGTGATCCCGTTATCACTATCTGCATCATTTAGATTACCTATGCTGCCATTATCATAGTTTGCATCCGGATTACCTCCGCTGCCGTTATCATAGTCTTCCATTACCATGCCTATATTTCCACTTATGCCCCTTCCCCGACCTCTGCTATTGTTATTTCTAGCCATGATTCCTACATAACGTATCCAATAAATAAATATTGGCAAAATGCATTTATACAAGTCGTAGTTAATAATCAGTACAAGTCATTTACATATAAGCAGACAACATATTCCATAAGTGGTAAGAAAAAAATTAACGAAAATACGTACTAATCATTCAAAGAATGATCAAATAAATTAACTTCTTCCTCGCCAGAAGAATGATCAGATAAATTGAGTTCAATATCGTCATCTAAATCATCATATGTATCTACAAAGTCTTCTTCATTGTCACTAACTTCCATATATGCATCGCCAACATCTAAATCACCAACTTCTTCTATTTCTCCTGGAGTTACAAGAGAAATAATTTCAGCATTCTCATTCGTATCTATAGTATTTGAACATATTGGCATTTCGTTTTCTTAAAAGAACTCTTCAACATCCACATTATCATCAACTTCACTAGAACATTGCGTTACTTCATATATGCTTCTCGGTGTCGCTTTAACAACGGCCCACCAATCTTTCAAATCTTTGGTCATCGATGGATATGGTGCATGATGAGTGTGTAAAAACTCATCATTTTTGGTCAAATCTGAACTGCAAAACATCTAAAAACACTCCGAAATGCATCAAAATACTGAAAATATCTCAAAATTGTGTTTTATATGTTTCAGATGCAAAATTATCGAAAACAAATGAAAAATGAGCAAAGTTTACACAATTGGCAGTTTCAGTCCCCCGACTTTCAAAAATTGACAGAAATAGTCCCTGAGCACGTATTTTAAAAAGAAAAGTCACCAAAGGTCCTTTTGAAATCATAAGTTGTCATAATTAGTTCTTTGGTGAAAAATTTCAAAAGTTTGAGAAATTACAGTTTTGATCCCTGGATTTTTAAAATTGTCAAGTTTAGTCCTTGGAATTTCACAATTGGCAAAAATGGTCCTCAACTTATTTGAGATTCACAAGTATGGACCTTGGATTACATTTTCAGAATTTCATGAATGGTCCCTGGATTTTCAGTTTTGGCAACATTGGTCCCTATAATGCTCAATGTTACAATAATCCATCAAATCCAAAATAACAAACCAAGGCCCAACAATAACCTGGTCCAGTCCAACATCCCATACCCGGTCAACCCAACCCTTTAACCCGGTCAAGTATTTAACCCTTCTTCTTCCCTTTCCCGCCCACACAAACCCAAGAAACCAGAGCCCTGCTCCTCCTTTTTACCACTCCCCACAAACCCTAGATACCCTCTCTCTTTCTCTGCTTCCCAAACACTCAACCCCCTCTTTTACCCAACTTCACCTTTACCCAAACCTCCCTTAATCTCTATTATCCAGTTAACCTCTAATCCCAATCCCACTATCCTATTCCACTTCCCCCAAGACCTGCCACCATGGCAATCCATGGACATAAAGCTTCAACCAATGGCTCAGATGAAATCTCATGGTACCTAATTGATCAATGGCTTGGATTGACTTCAAGAAAGCACAACTTGGTCTTTGGCTTGACTGCCCTCAGTGAAGAAACACAAGAGAAGAAGATTTGAAGACCCCAAGACTTAGTATAAATAGGAATGTAGCCATTGTTATGAGACACCCCTAGTTTTTAGAAGTCTTTTTTTCAGTTTTAATTTTCTTTTGTAATCTCCATTTTAAGTTCAATGAAAAGTCTCTTTTAGTTAATTTCAGCTCTCTTTTTGTTTATAACTTTATTGTTATTAATTGTTTGTATCCAATCTCAAAAATAAAAGGAAAGAAAAAAACAGGGGTCACAAACTGTTTTAAAAGGGTGTTTGGCATTAGCTTATCTTTGGACCTAAACTGTTTTTCTTTACTCACTTTGACTCTCAAGGTCAAAGTAATTTGAGGTATAAGTAAGTTTTCAAAAGAAGTTTACCTTGTGTCACATTGGAACAAAAGTTTGGGTCAATTTCTGTCTTGTTTGAAGCTGCTGATCTTTGGCATTTTTCTTGGCTAAATTGGTGTCTTAAGTGGGTAAATTTGTTTTTTTTTCAAAGCCTTGTATGCCCAACTTACTCTAGTGTCAGTTTTTAGCATTCAAGTTACATCTAGCTTAGTCAAAAATTAGTTTAAAAAACTGCCTCTTGACTGGTTTTCATGTTCTGTATCAGCAACTCAGTTGCCCACCCAAGCTGAGAATAGCTTAAATTTAAGCTATCAAACCTTTCTGTTGGCCACTAGTTGTTGTTTTTATATATCTCTGCTAGTTTAATGTTATTTTTGTAACTTTTTATTGTTTTTGAGTACCATCTTGCAGCTTAAATATAAGCTGAAACAGATCCCAGGGCTGTTTGCAGCCTGCAGCTATGCAGCCAACAGGTCAGAGGTTTTTCAAATGTTTCTTGAGTCTCATTTCAGCTTAGATTAGGTTGATTCATGCTTATTAGTTTAGTTAGCATTTGTTTAGTATAAAATTCAGCTTATTTTGTTTCCCATAGAGCTTATTTAGTCCCTTGAATGCTTATGTTTCCATAGTTAGTTTAAGACTCTCCTTGGTATAATTGAACTACTCAACTGCTTATTCCCATTTTTAGGATTAGTCTCTTTTGTAATTTAGTTTATTCTAGCTGTAATTAATGTGTTATAGATTACTGTTCTATACAAGTGCTTAGACATGATGCTTAAGAACTACTTAAGGGTGTTTTGGTTGACTGCTCATTAGCTAAAAGGGGTGTTTGGTTTGATCTTGTGTGGACTGTTTCAAATAAGCAATCTCAACTGCTTAATCTCAAGTTAGTTTTAAAAGGAGTATTTCACCCAAAAGTGCTATTTTCTAGCTTACTTAAAACCTTGAATACATGAGTTAGTTGGTACAAGCTTTTAAGAATCCTCAATTGCTTATTGAGATACAAAAAGTGGCCAAGTCGTTTTTTGCTCTAATCTTTCCAACTCAACAAAGAAATAAGCTGTTTACAGCTTATTCTCTAGTCTTCATCAGAAAGCTTTTTGTAAAAGTTGGCTATTTTGATCAAATCTTCAAGTTTTGAAAAGCAAAATTGAAAAAAAAAATGTTTGCAAAAAACTGGTGTGGCTGGGACTCGAACCCACGCCACCCAGCTCACACATAGCATACTTAACAGGCGCCCTTGGGACTTGTCTCAGTCATATCTTGTACCATTAAATACTTAAGGCATATTGGCAGTTTAAGGTAGAAGCTAAATAGAGCTTATTTGTAGCTTATTTTCTCAAACGACCACCAAGTTTCTAAATTTTCTTAGGACTAGCATAACTTAAAGTACTTTTTGAGAATTTTTCAGATTTTTCTTAAATAGTTTAGTATTTTTAATCATTTAATTAGTGTTTAATAGATTTTAATTCGTAGTAATTAATTTAAAAGTCAAAAAAATATTCCGCTTTTTCCTAAAATTATTTTTAGTCAAATAGATCGTAGGAAAATTGATTTCACACCCGTAGCCCTTAAATTGCAAAATTTTTACGTTTATGGCTCGGGTTGTTTTCCCGTTTTTACATTTTTACGTTTTAGCACCCTAGGACTTAGTGTAGCTTCGTTTTATCATTTCTTAGGCTTAGTAGTAGTTAGTTTGTAGTTTATTAGGGTTCCCTTGCCATAATTACCTTCCCGTTCATTAAATTGTAGAATACGTAATCAAATCCAAATCATTAAAATCCAATTCAAGTTCAAATCACGAAACTCAACGAATCCTTCCATTCACACCTCGTTGGGACACGACCCGGGAAATCACTTTTCCGGTATCACTTTTATCACACCCGTGAGATTTGATACGTTGACCTTTTTCCTAAAGGGTTAATTTATCGAATTTTACGATTATTTTGATATACGTTGATATTGTGTTTTTCACCACTCACTTCACACGAATCAAATTTTGGCGCCGCTGCCGGGGAGGTGTGTTGCGACAATATCGTGAAGTTTTTGCGATTAGTGACTTGAAGAACCTTCCTCGTGAAGTTATTGTTTTTATAAAAATACAAAAATACAAAAATATTTTTCTTTTCTTTGTATATATATGTAAAAGATTAAAAATACAAAAAGATTTTCCTTGTTGTTTTAAATAAATAGAAGACACAATCAATATAACATTCTTAACTGAGGTGTTATCATTATAAGTTTCCGAACTAAAGATTTAAAACTTGCCTTTGTGTCGCTCGTGTTTTGGTTTATTTCTATCGGTTTAACAAACTGTGTGAGGGGTATAAGGACGGCCTGACATTAAATTGCGGCTGAAAAGAGACGGGTTTTTAATAAGCTTCGCGCTGACCTACAAAGTCTCTCCGCTCCTTTGTGCGTTTTACTTATAGAAGTGATCATTTCACGTGGGATTATTGGTTTAAGTTCACTGTTGTTTTGCCTCGGTCTTGTTTTAATTGAAAGTGTTGTTTTTGGAAGTGCATGCGCACTCGCTCGCAAGCTCGTAGACGTAACCGTAACCAAGCAAACGTACCCGAGATACGTACCATCGAACAAATCACAATGACACATAACCTAGGGAACGGACCTCAAGTCCAACAACCTGGGCCACAAAATCAAGCTCCCGATCTCTGAACGATGGAGGAGCTTTGCCAACCCACGATGGATGGACGGGGCGGTCCAATTGCCCCGGTCAACATCGAGGCCACGGATTTTGGACTTAAGCATCACATGATTCAACAAGTCCAAAGTTTTTGCCAATTTCACGGATCATCGGGTGACGATGCCAACAAGCATCTCGACAAATTTCTCACCGTCACCCAAAGTATGAAGCAAAATGGGGTCACCGATGACGCCCTTCGCTTATACCTCTTTCCATATTCCTTGACGCTTCATGCCACCGCATGGTTTGATCGTCTTCCCAAGAACTCAATTCATAATTTCGATGAAATGATCTCCAAATTCTTGGCGAAATATTTTCCACCGTCGATGGTGACGAAACTACGGAATGAAATCAGTAATTTTCGGCAGCATCCCGATGAGTCCTTATTTGAGGCATGGGAACGCTATAAGCTTTCAATTGATCGATGTCCGAACCACAACATGTTGCTTGTCACCCAAATAGATACATTCTATAACGGGTTAACATTGAGACATCGTGACACGATAAATGCTGTTGCCGGTGGTACCTTTATGAAAAGGCGACCCGAAGAGTGTTATGATCTCATTGAAAACATGACTGCCCACCACAATTATTGGGATTCCTCAGCCGAGAGGAGTGAGTCAAGGAGATCTACCACTCTTCCATCTTCTGAATTCACGACTCTAACCAAAAAGATTGAAGAAATATCCACTGCCGTACTTAAAATGAGTCAAAATAACAACAATCAACAAGTGAATGTCGTAAACAAGAGTTGTGAAACTTGTGGTGGTCCACACCCTTATTTTGAGTGTCCAGCCTCCGGTGGCTTCACTCAAGAGAGCGTTTATGCCGCTTCTGGTTCCTACAATACGGGAGGTAATTCCTACCAACCGCAAGGGGACCGAAACCTTCTCAGCTATCGTTCTAACAATTTCCTTGGACCACCCGGGTTTAATCAAAATCAGAACAATCAAAATGTGCAAAATAGAAATAATCAGTTCAATCAAAATCAGAGTCAGAATCGGAATTTTCAAAATCAAAATCAAGGTTTTCAAAATCAAGGAAATTTCAATCAAAACCGATTCCAAACTCCTCAACAAAATGTGCATGCCCAACCTCCTCAAGCTTCCATTGACATTGCTAATTACATCAAAAGCAATGAAGCTAAGATGGTGTCCATGCAAAATCAAATTACCACTTTGAAGAATGATTTCACTTCCGAGCTTAGAACTACTAGCAACAAAATTGATCAATCTCATAGCAAGATTGAAAGCATGATTGCTAGTCTCATGAGTCAAAAGAATCAAGCTTCAACTTCGGGTGCTCTTCCAAGTAATACCATTCCCAACCCAAAAGGTGAATTGAATGCTATTGCCACCCGAAGTGGTAAATCTTATGAGGGACCCTCGATGCCTAATCCTTCTCCGGTGAGGGATGTGGAACGAGAAACCGAGATATCAAAGGACAAGGTGCATAACTCAAGCCCACGAAGTACCGCACAAGTCCAATCTCCGGTGGTCTTACCTCCAATTCCGGAACCCGTTGTTCCGATGACCATTCCTAAGCCTTCACTTCCTTATCCTTCAAGGCTTAATGACCAAAAACTCCGTGATAAAACTAGTCAACAAATGGAGAAGCTTATCCAAATCTTTCAAGATTTGCACTTCGAGATTAGTTTCGCGGACGCTCTTCTTCTAATGCCAAAGTTCGGTCCAACAATCAAAAATTTGTTGAATAACAAAGAAAAGATTTCCGAAATGGCTAAAACTTCTTTGAACGAAAATTGTTCGGCGGTTATCCTCAAAAAGCTTCCCGAAAAGTTAGGAGACCCCGGAAAATTTCTCATCCCATGTGATTTTCAAGGCATAGTTCAATGCTCCGCCTTGGCCGATCTTGGTGCTAGCATTAACTTGATGCCACACTCCATGTGGAAAAAGCTTTCATTACCTCCGCTTACACCTATATGTATGATCCTCGAGCTTGCGGACCGTACAAGTTCTCGTCCGCTAGGTATAGCCGAGGATGTATTTGTGAAAGTAGGCAAGTTTCATTTCCCCGCCGACTTTGTTGTTGTCGAATTTGATGCCGATCCCCGAGTACCCCTCATCCTTGGGAGGTGCTTCTTAAAAACGGGTCGGGCATTGATCGACGTTGATGAAGGGAAAATTACTTTGAGAGTAAACAAGGAAGCCATTACTTTCAATCTCAATCAAGTTACGAAATACTCCCCCAATTATGAAGACAATTCCGTCAACAAAATTGATGTCCTTGACATTGTGTCGGAGGAGTATTCTCAAGAAATTCTTGGATTCTCGAGTGGCAATCCCACTTCGGTTGATCCTATTGTTGCTCTCTCTTCCCCTCCCCTCACTCCGTTTGAGGGAAGTGACTTTATTTTGGAAGAGATTGAAGCATACTTGGCTAGTGATTCTGTTCCATGGGAAATTGATCACGCTCCCATCGACATTGAGGGAGATATACTTCTCATCGAGAAGTTGCTCAATGAAGATCCTTCATCACTCCCTCCTCAAGAACTTCATAAAGAGGAAATCAAAACGATTGAAAAATCTAATGATCCTCCCGAGGTCGAACTTAAGGACTTACCACCTCATCTCGAGTATGCATTTTTGGAGGGTGACAATAAATCACCCGTCATCATTGCTAAAGACTTGAGTGAGGATGAAAAAGCCGCTCTCATAAAGGTTTTGAAGTCACACAAGCGAGCCATCGCTTGGAACCTTTCCGACATCAAGGGTATTGACCCGAGATTTTGTACACACAAGATTCTCATGGAAGATGACTTCAAACCGGCGGTTCAACACCAAAGAAGGGTAAATCCTAAAATTCATGAGGTTATCAAAGCGGAAGTCATAAAACTTCTCGATGCCGAATTGATTTACCCTATCTCGGATAGTCCTTGGGTGAGCCCCGTTCATTGTGTGCCCAAAAAAGGTGGCATTACCGTTGTTGAAAATGATGAAAACGAGTTGATTCCTACTCGATTGGTTACGGGATGGCGTGTTTGCATTGACTATCGAAAGTTAAATGAAGCCACCCGTAAAGACCACTTTCCATTACCCTTCATGGACCAAATGCTTGAGAGATTAGCGGGAAACGAATACTATTGTTTTCTCGATGGTTTCTCGGGTTACTTCCAAATACCCATTGACCCACAAGATCAAGAAAAGACCACATTCACATGTCCTTATGGAACATTTGCTTACCGACGCATGCCTTTCGGCTTGTGTAATGCTCCCGGTACGTTCCAAAGGTGTATGATGGCCATTTTCCATGACATGATCGAAAAGACTATGGAAGTCTTTATGGATGATTTTTCGGTCTTTGGGGATTCTTTCCAAACATGTCTCTCCCATTTGGACAAGATGCTTGAACGTTGTGAAAACACGAATCTTTGTTTAAATTGGGAGAAATGTCACTTTATGGTTAAGGAAGGAATTGTCCTTGGCCATAAGATTTCTAAGAGCGGGATTGAGGTTGACAAAGCTAAAGTCGATGTCATTTCAAAATTACCTCCTCCCACAACCGTCAAAGGAGTAGGAAGTTTCCTTGGTCATGCCGGATTTTATCGTCGTTTCATTCAAGACTTTTCAAAAATATCCCGGCCTATGACCCGACTTCTTGAAAAGGATACTCCTTTCATCTTCTCTAGTGAGTGCGTTGAAGCTTTTCAAACTCTTAAGAAGAAGCTCACGGAAGCACCAATTCTAGTTGCCCCCGATTGGGAATTACCATTTGAGCTTATGTGCGACGCAAGTGATTTCGCCATAGGTGCCGTTTTGGGGCAACGAAAATCAAAACATTTCCAGCCTATACATTATGCTAGCAAAACTTTGACCGAAGCTCAAGCACATTACACTACGACGGAGAAAGAATTACTAGCCGTGGTGTATGCTTTCGAGAAGTTTCGGCCATACTTGATCTTGTCCAAAAGCATAGTGTATACGGATCACTCGGCTCTCAAATATCTCTTTGCTAAGCAAGATGCAAAGCCGAGATTGCTCCGATGGGTTCTCCTCCTACAAGAATTTGATATCATTATCCGTGATAAAAAAGGAGCGGAGAACCTAGCGGCTGATCACCTCTCTCGTCTTGAAAATCCACATCAAGGTGTGCTCGAGAAAAAGGAAATAAACGAAACGTTTCCTCTCGAGACTCTTAATGTGGTGTCTCATCATGAAAATTCGAGTACCCCATGGTTTGCCGACTTTGCAAACTATCATGCGGGTAACTTTGTTGTGAAAGGGATGTCGTCCCAACAAAAGAACAAATTTTTCAAAGATGTTAAGCATTATTTCTGGGACGACCCCTACTTGTTTAAGGTTTGTGCGGATCAAGTCATCCGACGGTGTGTTCACGGCCAAGAAGCCGATGAAATTCTCAAGGCTTGTCATCATGGACCCACGGGGGGACATCATGGCCCTAACTACACCGCCAAGAAGGTGTTTGATTCTGGTTTCTATTGGCCCACAATTTATAAAGATGCCCATGACCTCGTCAAATCTTGCGACTCTTGCCAACGTCATAGCAACATCTCTAAAAGAGATGAAATGCCTCAAAATGCCATTCAAGTGTGCGAGATCTTTGACGTATGGGGCATCGACTTTATGGGTCCGTTCCCGTCTTCTCGAGGGAACAAGTATATACTCGTGGCGGTCGATTATTTGTCCAAATGGGTGGAAGCGAAAGCGCTCCCCACTAACGACGCCTGAGTTGTTGTGAAGTTTCTAAAGTCTCTCTTTACCCGTTTCGGAACTCCCCGTGCCATCATTAGTGATCGCGGTACGCACTTTTGCAACGACCAATTCGCAAAAGTCATGCTTAAGTACGGTGTCACTCACCGTCTTTCTACCGCGTATCACCCACAAACTAGTGGGCAAGTGGAAGTTTCGAATCGTGGCTTGAAAAGAATCTTGGAGAAGACCGTAGGTGAAAACCGTGCCTCTTGGTCGGACAAACTTGAAGATGCACTTTGGGCCTTCCGTACCGCTTACAAAACACCCATCGGGTGTACTCCTTACAAGCTTGTGTATGGAAAGGCGTGTCATCTCCCGATCGAGCTCGAGCACAAAGCCTATTGGGCCTTGAAGCATGCTAATTTTGACCTTAAGTCCGCGGGTGATCACCGGAAAGTTCAACTCAATGAATTAAATGAACTCCGTGATCAAGCCTACGAGAACTCGTTGATTTATAAAGAAAAGACAAAGAAGATCCATGACTCAAAGATTAAGAACCGCGTTTTCAACGTTGGTGACCGAGTCCTTCTTTTCAATTCTAGATTGAAAATCTTCTCGGGGAAACTTAAGACCCGTTGGACCAGTCCATTCACCATTGCCAAAGTTTTTCCATATGGCACCGTCGAGTTATCTCAAACCGACGGACCAAACTTCAAAGTGAATGGACATAGATTGAAGCATTATTTTGGAGGGGACATACCATCCATGGTTGTCCCGGATCTACAAACTTTCCCCATGAACCAATGAATGCGGGGATCGAATCAAGCTAGCGACTCGGGAATCAAAAACAGTAGCACACTATATGGGTTTTCACCCGTATTTCTGACTTCTTTCTACTTTCTACCACCCTAGTGTGGGGGAGTTGCCCCCCGCTGTTGTCTAAAGGTTTTCTGAAAAAAAAAAAAAAAAAAAAATTCAAATAATGGCCGTAGTATTTCCCTTTACGTTCTTAGTTTCGGCATAACCGCCGGTACTTTGAATATTGAGGGAAATATTCATTTCTAGTGTGGGGGGGAATTCTCGCGAATTTTATCTTATGTTTTACCACCCAATTCCCCCATTTTTTGCCAAAATTTTTTTTGGAGTAAGTGTTTTGCACTTACTCAGATTACGGTTATCAGTCCGCCATGTCTAATAAACAAAAGGATTGGCTAATCCAGGAGCAAACGGCTCTTGGTAAAGATATTTCAAATCCGTTGACGGCTTGCAATTTGCCCAAAATTGTATGGTGTTCAGCTCACCATATCTTTAATTAGTGAAGAGTTGGCTAGCCCGCAAGTTTATGGTTTGTGGTAAAGGCAGTTGGAAAACCATAATTGGTAATCAGCTCACCAAAGATAATATTGATAATTTATCTAAGAGTTGGCTAGTCCAGAAGCAAACGGCTTCTGGTAAAGACAAATCAAAACCGTTGAAAGCTGGTGGTTTGCTCAAAGTCATATGGTTATCAGTGTACCATAGTTCTTACTTGAACTAAAACATTTGGCTACTCCAGAAGTAATGGCTTTTGGTAAAGAGATTCAAATCCATTAAGTTTTCTCAAAATATTGCTAGGGACTAGCAATGGTTTAGTGTGGGGGATTGATGAGTGTGTAAAAACTCATCATTTTTGGTCAAATCTGAACTGCAAAACATCTAAAAACACTCCGAATGGCATCAAAATACTGAAAATATCTCAAAATTGTGTTTTATATGTTTCAGATGCAAAATTATCGAAAACAAATGAAAAACGAGCAAAGTTTGCACAATTGGCAGTTTCAGTCCCCCGACTTTCAAAAATTGACAGAAATAGTCCCTGAGCACGTATTTTAAAAAGAAAAGTCACCAAAGGTCCTTTTGAAATCATAAGTTGTCATAATTAGTCCTTTGGTGAAAAATTTCAAAAGTTTGAGAAATTACAGTTTTGATCCCTGGATTTTTAAAATTGTCAAGTTTAGTCCTTGGAATTTCACAATTGGCAAAAATGGTCCTCAACTTATTTGAGATTCACAAGTATGGACCTTGGATTACATTTTCAGAATTTCATGAATGGTCCCTGGATTTTCAGTTTTGGCAACATTGGTCCCTATAATGCTCAATGTTACAATAATCCATCAAATCCAAAATAACAAACCAAGGCCCAACAATAACCTGGTCCAGTCCAACATCCCATACCCGGTCAACCCAACCCTTTAACCCGGTCAAGTATTTAACCCTTCTTCTTCCCTTTCCCGCCCACACAAACCCAAGAAACCAGAGCCCTGCTCCTCCTTTTTACCACTCCCCACAAACCCTAGATACCCTCTCTCTTTCTCTGCTTCCCAAACACTCAACCCCCTCTTTTACCCAACTTCACCTTTACCCAAACCTCCCTTAATCTCTATTATCCAGTTAACCTCTAATCCCAATCCC
Organism: Chrysanthemum seticuspe; assembly: GCA_019973895.1. NCBI lineage: Eukaryota > Viridiplantae > Streptophyta > Magnoliopsida > Asterales > Asteraceae > Chrysanthemum > Chrysanthemum seticuspe. The sequence goes on from BPTQ01000009.1 coordinate 243,361,765, forward strand.
ACTATCCTATTCCACTTCCCCCAAGACCTGCCACCATGGCAATCCATGGGCATAAAGCTTCAACCAATGGCTCAGATGAAATCTCATGGTACCTAATTGATCAATGGCTTGGATTGACTTCAAGAAAGCACAACTTGGTCTTTGGCTTGACTGCCCTCAGTGAAGAAACACAAGAGAAGAAGATTTGAAGACCCCAAGACTTAGTATAAATAGGAATGTAGCCATTGTTATGAGACACCCCTAGTTTTTAGAAGTCTTTTTTTCAGTTTTAATTTTCTTTTGTAATCTCCATTTTAAGTTCAATGAAAAGTCTCTTTTAGTTAATTTCAGCTCTCTTTTTGTTTATAACTTTATTGTTATTAATTGTTTGTATCCAATCTCAAAAAAAAAAGGAAAGAAAAAAAACAGGGGTCACAAACTGTTTTAAAAGGGTGTTTGGCATTAGCTTATCTTTGGACCTAAACTGTTTTTCTTTACTCACTTTGACTCTCAAGGTCAAAGTAATTTGAGGTATGAGTAAGTTTTCAAAAGAAGTTTACCTTGTGTCACATTGGAACAAAAGTTTGGGTCAATTTCTGTCTTGTTTGAAGCTGCTGATCTTTGGTATTTTTCTTGGCTAAATTGGTGTCTTAAGTGGGTAAATTTGTTTTTTTTTCAAAGCCTTGTATGCCCAACTTACTCTAGTGTCAGTTTTTAGCATTCAAGTTACATCTAGCTTAGTCAAAAATTAGTTTAAAAAACTGCCTCTTGACTGGTTTTCATGTTCTGTATCAGCAACTCAGTTGCCCACCCAAGCTGAGAATAGCTTAAATTTAAGCTATCAAACCTTTCTGTTGGCCACTAGTTGTTGTTTTTATATATCTCTGTTAGTTTAATGTTATTTTTGTAACTTTTTATTGTTTTTTAGTACCATCTTGCAGCTTAAATATAAGCTGAAACAGATCCCAGGGCTGTTTGCAGCCTGCAGCTATGCAGCCAACAGGTCAGAGGTTTTTCAAATGTTTCTTGAGTCTCATTTCAGCTTAGATTAGGTTGATTCATGCTTATTAGTTTAGTTAGCATTTGTTTAGTATAAAATTCAGCTTATTTTGTTTCCCATAGAGCTTATTTAGTCCCTTGAATGCTTATGTTTCCATAGTTAGTTTAAGACTCTCCTTGGTATAATTGAATTACTCAACTGCTTATTCCCATTTTTAGGATTAGTCTCTTTTGTAATTTAGTTTATTCTAGCTGTAATTAATGTGTTATAGATTACTGTTCTATACAAGTGCTTAGACATGATGCTTAAGAACTGCTTAAGGGTGTTTTGGTTGACTGCTCATTAGCTAAAAGGGGTGTTTGGTTTGATCTTGTGTGGACTGTTTCAAATAAGCAATCTCAACTGCTTAATCTCAAGTTAGTTTTAAAAGGAGTATTTCACCCAAAAGTGTTGTTTTCTAGCTTACTTAAAACCTTGAATACATGAGTTAGTTGGTACAAGCTTTTAAGAATCCTCAATTGCTTATTGAGATACAAAAAGTGGCCAAGTCGTTTTTTGCTCTAATCTTTCCAACTCAACAAAGAAATAAGCTGTTTACAGCTTATTCTCTAGTCTTCATCAGAAAGCTTTTTGTAAAAGTTGGCTATTTTGATCAAATCTTCAAGTTTTGAAAAGCAAAATTGAAAAAAAAAATGTTTGCAAAAAACTGGTGTGGCTGGGACTCGAACCCACGCCACCCAGCTCACACATAGCATACTTAACAGGCGCCCTTGGGACTTGTCTCAGTCATATCTTGTACCATTAAATACTTAAGGCATATTGGCAGTTTAAGGTAGAAGCTAAATAGAGCTTATTTGTAGCTTATTTTCTCAAACGACCACCAAGTTTCTAAATTTTCTTAGGACTAGCATAACTTAAAGTACTTTTTGAGAATTTTTCAGATTTTTCTTAAATAGTTTAGTATTTTTAATCATTTAATTAGTGTTTAATAGATTTTAATTCGTAGTAATTAATTTAAAAGTCAAAGAAATATTCCGCTTTTTCCTAAAATTATTTTTAGTCAAATAGATCGTAGGAAAATTGATTTCACACCCGTAGCCCTTAAATTGCAAAATTTTTACGTTTATGGCTCGGGTTGTTTTCCCGTTTTTACGTTTTTACGTTTTAGCACCCTAGGACTTAGTGTAGCTTCGTTTTATCATTTCTAAGGCTTAGTAGTAGTTAGTTTGTAGTTTATTAGGGTTCCCTTGCCTTAATTACCTTCCCGTTCATTAAATTGTAGAATACGTAATCAAATCCAAATCATTAAAATCCAATTCAAGTTCAAATCACGAAACTCAACGAATCCTTCTATTCACACCTCGTTGGGACACGACCCGGGAAATCACTTTTCCGGTATCACTTTTATCACACCCGTGAGATTTGATACGTTGACCTTTTTCCTAAAGGGTTAATTTGTCGAATTTTACGATTATTTTGATATACGTTGATATTGTGTTTTTCACCACTCACTTCACACGAATCAGTGCATAATAGACTTGTTCCGCTTGTGATGCGAGGATAAACGGGTCATCTTGGCATCCCTTTGAATTGTACTTGATGTCAACCAAATTATGCTTACGGTTAACCCTTACCCCTTGAATAGGTTCAAACCAATCACACTTGAATAGCACTACAACATAGCGACCATTAATATCACGGTAGTTTACCTCCAAAACATCAACCAACAATCCATAATAGTCAGATTCAAACTCGTTATAAGTAGAACCCTTCACGCATACCCCGCTATTGTGTGTGACCCGCCCATCACCATGTTTCAACGTGTGAAACTTGTAACCATTTACAAAGTAACCTTTATGTGACTCAACATAACGTATTGGTCCTCGTGCTAAGACTTTTAAGTGTTCGTTTCCATCATTTGATTGGATATGCTCCTTAAACCACTAAGCAAATTTCTCATCTCTAGCTCTATCAAATGTTCCTTCATCAATGTAAGGATCCTCTTGCATAACATAGTTATCAAACAATCTATACAATAAACAAAAAAAAACCCTCTTAGATACGTGTAATATTTACCAGGAAAAGTTGAAAATACATTAGTTTAGACAACCCAATACAGTCACCTAACAATGACATAATAAATGCATAACATCGATTATGTAACAGCCAACAATAGCTATAGGTGTCAAAATAAAAGCCAGGGATAAAAGTGATTTCTTCATCCAAACAGTCAAACCTGAATATATATCAAGAAGAAGAAGATTGCAATGGTGGTGGTGGTGATTCTGTTTAATGTTATGGGAGTCATGGTGGTTCAGAAATTGTGAGACAGGCACCAAACTCCACCTAAAGTCTGGTCAGTGAGCTCTGACGACCCATCAAATCGTGAAGTCAACTTAAACTACAACTAAAGTCAGATCATGGTTTGGTCTGTCAAGCAACGAGCAAAAACCAAATCAAGAAAAAGTTGTAGAGGGTAGTAAAGAAGTAATAAACCCTGATATCAAAGTTCAAAAGCTTGTAGATGGAGAGCAAAGAGGGTCGGGAAAACTTGCAAGTTCAAAGGAACACGAGACTCGGGATCTCACTGTGGGTAGTGATGATGCAAAGATTGTATTAGGCAACACAACTGATAGTAGACTAGCCAAAAAAGATATAGGGGGTCTTGAAACTGGGAACAATTTAAGAATAAAAAGAAGATTACCCTAGAGCAAAGACCATCTCAGCAATGGGAGTTACTATTATCTAAATCTCATATCTGTTGTTAGAAATACAGATTAATTTGGATGAGAATAATAGTTGCTTGTAATATTACCACTTGCTAAACTATACATGCAGACTTACATACTAACAGATCATGTTATCAGATGTATTGATGACATTATTCTTGATGAGAAGCAAATTACTCAGCATTTTATCTGCATTGTCCCAAGAATCGGGAATTGATGTAAAAGTTTAGAAAACATAAGAGGTCAGGTGAATTGAGTTTCAAATCCAAAGGGTATTTATTTTAACTTCTATAACTTTTCTACTCACCGACTATATTTTCATACAAAAACAACAATTCGCATAATCATCACATTCCTTTCCATATAAGAATCCTTGATAAATTGTCCATATAGCTAGTTTAGTAAACCTTACATTACTAAAATATCTTAAAGATCATACAACTTTGATATTCAAATAAGCCTGGACAATAAAAACAGAAAAAAGGTGCTCCACAGAATGCTTGAAGATACAATCTTAGCTTATGTTCAAGTCATTTATACCATCATGCAACCAGTACTCATGTTTCTATTCTAGGACATTCCTAAATTTATATATACAGCAAAACTATCTATTTAGACTAGGCTACCAACTGGAAACTATGGTCAAGTCGATATTTTACCAACTGGAAACCTGTTTATTGTGTTATAGGTGTCACAGTAAACATAAGTTATTACCTATCTGCTGATAGTTTAGCACTGAATTTAGATTAACAGAAGCACATAAACTGATAAACTTTCATGTTTCTAAATAGTGACAATATCAGATTTACACCAAAAGCAATACAAAGGGCTTTCTCACATAAACTGATAAACTAAAGTTCTGACCGGGGTTCTTTCTTCCAGGAATAACCAGACTCAATTTAACATGTACATCTTTTAAGCTCATCCAAGGAGGTAAGTTATAGATTGTAAGAAAGACGGGGCATAATGAATACGAATTAGAATTCGAGTTATTTGGATTGAACCCGTCAGTGCATAAACCGAGATGAACATTCCGAATCTCTTTAGAAAATGATGAATGGGTTGAGTCAAAGTGTTTCCATGCCTTAACATCACTTGGATGTACCATCTTATTTGAGTCTGTTGTATGATCATGATGCCAAGTCATCTCTTTGGACATCTTTTTTGACATGTACATTCTTTGAAATCTAAGGGCAATCGGAAAATATGTAAGCACTAAATTAGGGACGTTATTTCTTCCACCATTCTTGTAACGAGAATGCCCGCATACTTTACATTTAGTTAAGACAGAATCAACTTTCCCAAAAAATAACATGCAATGATTTTTGCAAGCGTGAATCTTTTCTCTTGGAAGGTTGAGTTTTCTCAGAATCTTTTTTGTATCATACAAGTTCTCAACCATTTTATTACCATCAGGTAACATGTCCTTAAAGATGGAAAGTGCTCGATTATATGTTGCCTCGGGTACATTGCATTCTGATTTCCAATTTAACAACCTTGTAGCAGCTTCAAGGGTCGAAAACTTTTGACACCCATCGTACAAAGGCTCGTCATCAGCTTCTAACATTTCATAGTATTCCTTGGCAAACGAATTTAGGGCTTGTTCTTCCCGAGTATTTGACTGAAATGTTGCATTATGAATATCCAAAATCATTTGTCTACAGACACCAACATTTTCATCTTCAATTGGCTCAGAACATTTCCCTAACTCTGCTCGTTTACTTCTTCTTTCACTATGGACATACCAAATTGTATAACCACGGATGAACCCGTTGTGCCACAAGTCATACTTAACATCATCCCTTTTCTTGAATACTTTTATTTTACACTTAGCACATGGAAATTTGATACGGAAAACTACGTTACTTCCCAAAGTTTTTCTTTCAACAAATTTTTCAATTGAAAACGCGAAATTTAGAAACTCGGTCACTTTCGATTGGTAATAAGAACAAAGAAATCCCTGACTATTTCTTCTTTTGTACATCCATTCTCTGTCATTACTTGTCGACATAACTAAACTAAATGGTTAACTTGAAAACAAATAATAACAGTAGAGCACTTTCTAAGGCTTGATCCAGTAACTAAGCTATCTGTCAAATCGATTATGGCACAGCTCATTGTTGATCAAACTCTACAAAACAAGTTGTCGAAAAACACAGCTCATTGCTAATCAAACAAGTGGTTTATATAGAGCGTATATGTTTTCATATGAAATTTGCAAAGGTCTATAATCAAAATTTAAGTTCAGCAAGTCAAATAATAGTAGCCTAAAACTCCAGTAAGTATATACTGCACAAGCAAAAGAATAAACTAGTGTGACAAGCAAAATCCAACCAAACTCAGTTACTATATATATTTGTTGATATACAATTTGTGTTCTAGCAAACAAGGCTATGTTGACTATTAATTGCTAGAACTTGTACATGTAAATCTGAACAATATGGATTCACAACTAGTACACCAATTTGTTGCAACTGTTTGACAGCTTAATGTAGTTATCCTTCTAAGCTATCAAAGTCCAACACATTGTCCATATAATTGTAAACCTATACTACTTCATAAAGATACACATCGAACCAGATTTATCATATGACGCGTATTGCATAATGATAGCTAAAAATTAGTTTACTCTTAGCTCAATTCTACAACTTCGGTAAAAAAAACTATACTATCATAATATCATCATAGAAGTGTGCAAGATGTTATGAGTTATCCTTAGCTAAAATCAGTGACCAAATGAAAATATAAACAATTATACGATCATAACTTCTACATAAAAGTCCGCAAAATGCTCTACTTATATCAACGGCTCAACAAGTCTAATTAGCATAAACATTCTGTTTTAAGTTCAATCATACTTTCCACATTTAAAATCAGTTTTTAAATGTGAAAAATGACACAGCTTTGATCTCAGAAATTAGAAGTTCAACATAAAACCAAAACGATACTAAATACAACAATTTATTGTGCTAGTACTCTAATTGTTGGTACAATTGGAATTGCAATCTGCATGCACAAATGGGTATTGATATGATCTTTAGAAAATGTGTTATTTAAGATAATTAAGGGGGTTAGATAATCAATTTAGGATGGTAAGTTTTTCAAAAGCATTAATAAAGATGACCAACTAAGCATATACCTATTGTTTGAATATAACTTGAGAATTCTGTTCCACATTAACATGGATCTACTTGCATAAATGTCATCAAATTTAGACTCACATATATCAATGTAAGACCTTGTTTTTCCCAACCTTATCACACAATAAAAACCTTATGCGTAATAACACACGATATAACAAGAAAGATTAAGCAAAGAAAGGTGGTGACTTGAATGATGATATGTATGTTTTAGAGAGTTAAAGGAAAGAACATGAAACTATATTTCATAAGGAAAACATACACTTACATACACACTCAAGCACACCCTCAAATAACACATTTGAGGGGTATTTATACTAAAATACCAAACGCCCAAATGGGCTTGGCCATGGGCTTCGTGGATATGGATTGGACTTGGATTGGATTACAAATGATAAAAGGCTAGCTTAACTTAACTTCTAACCATTTAGCTTAGCCCAATCCACGAGCCCGTTGACTATTCTATTACGATATCTAACACACGTTACAAAGTTCCTAAACGTTAATGACCATCACTTCTATTAATTATTATTAAGGCTAACAATCTCCCCCTAAGGGGTGGTCATTTAAAAGATGCTCCACTTGATTAGGTCTTTACTCTCCTTGAGCTTGAACTTTGCGTGTCGATATAGAATAGTCTTGATTTTCGTTCCTTCATGATTTTTGATCAGTTAATGGTGTTGTCTACCGTTGGTCAACTTCTTTGGGATAGGTGTCTCCACGTCTTTATCCACCATGCTCATACTTCTTTTGACTTTGAATTTCCAATGATGAAGTTCTCTTGTCTTCTTTAAACTTTGTAGATTCTTTGACATTGACGAAGAATCATCTTTAACTTTACGTTGCCTTTGATTTTGATGAGAACTTTCATGAGATGTTGTTGATATGAGCATGGGAAGATGGTGCGGTCTTTGCTCCAAGGAACAATCATCAGTACCTGCATGTTTATGTTAGTGAAAAATACCAATCAATCATTGTGGACTTTTCTTAAAGAATTGTACCACTACGATTGTTATACTGATGAATGTCTTGATTCCATTCACCTTGGTTGGGTGAATCAGCCGTCCGAATCTCATTGAGGGACAATTATCATTACCATGAATAGATTCAAGTAATGACCCACATTTTCAGGATTCGATTCGTGAAAGGAATCTCCTTATCGGGATTTCCAGCACTTACAAGTTCAAACGTCGAGGGTGTTAACAGCATAGTGTGAAAACACATCTCTAATTCTAGCAAAGGCTGTTCCTGAAACTAGAGGCCCTCAAGAAGGCTAACAGGACATACCGAAGTACATCTACAGTTTAGGTGAGTCACTGAGGTATACCGAAGCATCACTTCACGACTGTAGACCATTTGAGACACACTAAGCGTAATCCATAAAGAATTACCGAAGTGACATGTTGTCAGGGATGCTTGATGTTGACCCTGGCAGGAATTTCCATTCAATCACTGAGGATCACAATTGTAAATCCTCTCATAAATGTTCTGGCAGATTGCTAAGATCTGCATAGGACTCTAGAATTATATCACTTGTGTCCTTATTGTTGAACAACAAGAGATGAAATGTCAAGTATTCCTATGAGATCTTTTAATGAATCTCGTGGCTCTAGACTCGATTAGTGCATTTTGTTTTTCCTGAGCGGAGACTAGGGAGAGGGTCTCCTTCTTCAATACCAACTATCTCTAAGAGAAAGTCGATAGATTATGTAGGGTTCCAGTGAGAATGAAACAAATCCTTTTAAGAGGAATTGAGTGGCTATAAGGTTTAGTGCAGTGTGTCTCTGGGTCCATGATGTCTTTGTCTTCAATACCAGCGTCATCTAAGTGACAACTAGTAGCAGATGAATTGAACCCGGTTTCTGCCCTAAGGTTGAATATGGAGGGCTGTTTCTTTTTACCCTTTTTCATTACATTTCTTTTTAATTCTTCAACCCCTTCTTTCTCCTTTCTTACATTACTCCTTTTTTCAATCATACCTAAGGACTTCTAGTTCTAAACTATTGGTGTTGTCCTTGAGTAGATCCCTCCGGCTCTGGCGGATCATAGGACGGATTTTCCTATCCTTAGTCACCTTATAACTCCATGACTATCCTATGTTGCCATAAAACCTTTTTCTTGAAAATCTCTCAAAGTGTTTATGAATGAAAACATGTTTTGTTAACACGTTGAGAGTTTTGCATTTTCAGAAATACTCCCCCTCCACATGTGCACATACATTTTTAAGATAAATTTGCACATTGAAGGAAGAGTTCGCACTTTTGAATTGATCGACTTTCAATGAAGAAGACCGATTCGAGACACGTTTACATCACTAGTGAACTAGCTTGAAATTATTGCCCAGCCTGGTTAAGTCCAAAGAAAGTTTCTCGAAATGGTACATTCTACTTAGACAAGTCCTATTCGAGACACGCTTACATCACTGGTTAGACCAGCTTGAAATTATTACCCGTCCAGGAACAAGTTTTTTCGAGTACTGGCTTTATTTTATCGTCAATTCATTGGTTACGTCTGAGTCGAGCTCTTTTGAGATTCAAGAACGACCATAAAACATTTTTTATCACATTTTAATCACGTTTCTCCCCCTCAAAAATAGCTTATCTATGATGTTTTTGTAACAAAATGATTAAAAGATATGTTTATCGAAAAGCATTTGGAAAAAAACCGATTTAGCATGAATTTTGGAACAATTTTTCTTTTATACTCCCCCTTAACGAAAGCATATTTTTGAAAATTTGATGAGGGAGATATCTTGGTAGCAAATGTGAGAGATTTTGAAAAATCTTTTTGAAAAATTTCGAATCAATGGTACGCAAGATGAGAAGAAGATTTTGAAAATCTTTTAAAGATATTGAGGAAGAATTATCTTCATTTGTTTTAGGATAAGTGCTCGATATTTATGAAAATCGATTTTGCGTAGCACTTTCCTTTCTTTTAAAGATCGGGTTACAGTCTGAAGTAACTGCAAGCCATTATGTTTTTAGGAAAAGTGCTTGAAAAATATTTAAAACCTTTGTTTGGTTAAGCACTTTCCTTTCTTTGAAGCACGGGTCCTGAACTGATGTGTCCAGAAGCCATTATTTTGAAGCTTGGGTTTCGTACTGAAGTATACGAAAGCCATTGTGAAAGAAATTTTGAGAAACGACATGTTTTAGAAAAACATTTAAAGAACTCTCGCTCAAGCATCTGTACATGTCCGTATCATTGTTGAATGACATTTCTAGAAACGTACAAATATTGATTATACGAGAGTCATGTCGTGAGAAGAATATTTTTGGATTTTTTGAATTTATATATATATATATATATTTTTCTTTTTTTTTTTTTTTTTTTTTTTTTTGAAAATTTTATATTTTTGTATTTTGCTTTTTGATTTTATAAAAGAAATGGAAAATCAAAAATAGAAGATTTAAAGAATGAAGAGGAAGAGTTTACAGAATTTGAACCCTCTAATGAGCTGGGTTCAGAGATATTTGATTCACCTGCAACCAAAGTTGAAGAGATTTCACAAATAACAGTGTTAGAAGTATTTGATTCTTCACTCTGAGGGTGTTCACTGTCAATGGTTATTATGGTTTCTAATTCCTTATTTTGGTGATTGTCACTATTATCTGTGTTGGTGCAAGTATCAAAAATCTTTCCTGTGGGAATCCATCTAAGACTTACTTTGTTGAAAACTTTTCCCGTGGGTATCCACCTAAGGTAAGATCTAAGAGCTGTTTTCTTTTCAGATGCAGCGAAAGACTCATTTTGGGAAAAACTACGTCCTGAAGAGATCCACCTATTAGGTTTCTGTACCATGTTCATCTTGTCAACAGGTTTGTTTTTGTTTGGTGTCTTAGTGGATTGTACGTTGTGTAGGATATTGGATTTCACATACACATCAAACCAAACACAAAGTAGGCGTATAAGATGATTCTAGAGAGAGAAAGTTAGAGGTTTAGGGAACTTTAGTGAGATAAAGAAAATTCTTATTATGAGCTCCAACTCTCTACCTTGGGAGGTAGAGAGTATTTATAGTCTTACATAAAACGCCACACAGCGGGCTGTGGATCAGGCATACAGTGGGTAAAGACCCGTCCGTCCTCCACGGTGATACTTAACTAAATACTACTTAGCTTGAAATAACTACGACTACGAGCTTTCTAACGATTACATATACTTGAGGTGACCGACTCTTTAATACCTGGAATTTCTAATTCCTAACAATCTCCCCCTAAGGGAGGTCACCTCAATCATGTACTAAAATTACATTGAATACAAACAGATATTACATTAACAATTGTTCTTGCATTCTTGATGTAGTACTTTGCTCCTAAGCTCGTAGTCATTGATTCTTCACATTGCATGTTTGGTTACTCCAGGTGGAGGTCTTTTACTGATCCACGTGATAATAAATTCGAGCCAGCTTTTGAGACCATCAGCTAACAAAAATCTCTGAGACATCCATTGTGGTGTTGGAATTTTGTGATGTTGTGACATTCGGACCGACATGCTCACATTCTGGATCATGATATCTTCTCATCAGAGTAACGGAAGCTTTCGTTGATTCATGATATTGGCAGCAGCGTAGCAGAAGCATGGAGTGAAAATATCAGAGTCATTGATGCACTAATCATGATTTCTTTTGAGATGAATGTGTTAAGTGAGCATGCGGCTATGGATTGACCGCTTCATTCTGATCATCTGCAAACGTAGGACGTACCTGCATACAACAGTTAGCAATAAATCGCACGAAAGTGTCTTTGATCACTTTCGTTGAATTGAGGTACACGGCCCACGGTTCTCCGTTGATCAGTACAAGTACTGCCTGTGATCAGGTATAATTCCGAAGAATTTCCTTAACAGGGTTTCGCAGCTGCTCTAGCTGTTCTCAAACCGGAACATCTCAAAGAAGACAATACGAAGTGAGTGAACCAGCGAATTTAAGTCCACTGATTGATGAAAAGAGATTTGAAAAACAATCGTGTATTGCTCATTAGAAATTGTTTTTGCAATACAACGAAGGTTTTAATGAAAATCAATTATCAATCATAAAACACCTTTTGATTTGAAATATTCGAACACGGTCAATGTGCTAAAGAAAAGAGTTTTTAAGTACAAAGACCGGTTTTTCAAAGGTATCCGTCAATCCATAACCTGAACCAGGATTGATTCAAAAGATTGAATCTCCCCATTGTTTCTGTTCAGTTGTCACATGGTTGATCTATTTAATAGATCTCACATGCCACCTACCAGGAGCTTGTTTGATGTTGGCTCCAGAAGGCTTTCCATCTTCATTGTGAATATGTTTACACATCACTCAGATGTTCTGGCAATACCACAAGGATAAAGCGTAGGACTTAAGATATAATCTCTTTTTCCACATTGTGTGAAACAGAGAGTCTTCATTGAAAGTGTCCTAATGAGATTTATGGATGATCTCGTGGCTCTAGACTCAATATGTGCATATTTGGTTCCTGTGCCGGAGACTAGGGAGAGGGTCTCCTTCTTCAATATCAACAATCTCTAAGAGAAAGTCGATAGATAATGTCGCTTCCCCGTGAGAATGAAACAAGTCCTTTTAAGAGGAACTTGAGTGGTTTGGAAAGTTGAAGTGCAGTGCATCACTGGGTTCATGACGTCTTGTCTTCAATACCGATGTTACCATTAGTAGCATATGAATTGAACCCGGTTTCTGCCCTAAGGTTGAATATATGGAGGGCTATTTGTTTTCACCCTTTTCTCATTCAATTCTTTTTAATTCTTCAACCCCTTCAGTGCTTACCGAGACTTCATAGCAAGAACCTTGTTGGGTTTGTTCCAGTAGTTGCTCTGTCTCAGTCCGCATTCTTCCCATATCTCATTTTTCTCCTTTTATCATCATACCTAAGGACTTCTACACTAACTAGTGGATTGTCCCTGGGTAGATCCCTCCGGTTCTGGCGGATCATGGGAACAAATACCTAACCTTATCATCCTTATATCACCGTACATAAAGTAAATTTGGTCGGTCTATTTGGTATTGTTCATCTGCCATTTGAACCAATTGAAAACCATTTGAAAATCAATCCAGATACTTGTGATATATTATCAAAACATTTTGTACCTGAATTGTTTTTGATATTTTTAGAACAAGTGCTCCCCCTCAACATGTGCATCAAATGTTTGAAATTGTTTTGCACACGGAGGCAAGAGGAAGAATTTACTTCTTTGATTACCATTTTCTAAAAGATATCAACATCACTTCCCTGATCAAATCAAGTAGATAAAGCATTTCCGGGAAGGATGAGGTTTTCATAAGTTTGCTCCCCCTCAATATGTGCCTCGAGATTTGAAAAGAGTTTTGCAGATACTAGAGGGAACCTGCACATTGAGATAAGTGATCACGTTTCAAATCATAGGTTTATGATAGATGCTCCCCCTCAACATGTGCATGGAAAATTTGAAATCGTTTGTCACATGTGGGAAGGAGAGCTTGTACATCCTTATAAAACCATTTACCGAATTATCAGTTTAAATCCAATTTAAATCACACATTCTCCCCCGATTACAATTATCAAATCATTTGAGATTTGTGATCTCTTGTAGATTTAAATTGATTTTGAAAGCTTTTTAAGGAGAATTGTGACTTGATTATGAAAAACGTTTTAGCTGACAAGAGTCGGATATTAAGACTTTAAACTCCATTGATTAAACATGCATGAATATCTTTTGAAAACAATTGAATGACAAATAACTTTTTAATTTAATTGAAATCATTCTCCCCCTCAATCAATGACAAAGGTTGTTGATTGAGAGATAGATATTTTGACAAATAAGTCGAGATGATTATCAAAAATAGAGTACTAGTTATTTTTCAAAGCCGTTAGTTTTCAGCAGATAAGTGTTTATAGAATCAGAGCATGGGATTTTGAAAACATGATAAAGTATGGCTCTGTTCTTTCTTTGAAAAGCGGGTTACTGCCTGAGATGACAATAAACCATTTATTCTCTTTCTCACAAAATATATATATATATATATATATATATATATATATATATATATATATATATATATATATATATATATATATATATATATATATATATATATATATGTATGTATATATATATATATATATTTTAAATAAAAATTCGAACAATATCTAAAGACCCGTGTCATTCTTTGAATGACAGCACAAAGACCGTAGATATTATCGAATCGAAAAAAACATGAAAAAAAAAAACAATTTTTTTTAGGGCTTTTCGAATTTTACAAATTTTTATGGATTTTGAAAGTTTTATATTTTTCTATTTGATTTTTGAAGGTTTTATAATTTTGTATTTTGTTTTTCGAATAGATATATACAAGAGATAGATGAAGGAAACCTTTTACTCCTCGTCTTCCTCCTGAAGACGTTTGAGTGTTTCTGGTTGAAGGCTTTTCAAGCCAAGTCGTGGAAGAATAAACTCAAAACGTTCTCTTGGAAGAGCTTTGGTGAAGATGTCTGTTAACTGATATTCAGTCCTCACAAAATAGAGTTCCACCACACCTTTTTCCACTTTTTCCCTGATGAAATGATGTCGAATGTCGATATGCTTTGCTCTTGAGTGTTGAACGTTGTTGCATGAGAGAGCAATAGCACTTTTATTATCACAGTACAGAGGGATTTTGTTGAATTCAAAGCCATAGTCAGATAATTGAGATCTCATCCATAAGATTTGAGCACAACAAGATGACATGGCTATGTATTCAGCCTCTATAGAAGAAAAAGAAGTACTCATTTGCTTCTTTGAAGACTAGCTCACAAGCTTATCACCCAAAAACTGAGCACCTCCAGATGTACTTCGACGAGTATCTTGACACCCTGCATGATCAGCATCTGCATAGGCTGTTAGTGACATACCGGTGTCCTTCGGGTACCAAAGACCCATATTGATGGTTCCTTGGAGATACCGAAAGACCCGTTTAACCGCTTCAAGGTGCTTTTTAGTAGGCTTAGCCTGGTATCTAGCACACATGCAAACAGCGAACAAGATTTCTGGTCTACTAGCAGTGAGGTACATCAGGGATCCAATCATACTACGATATTTCGTTTGGTCAATCATGATCCCTGAATGGTCCTCATCTAGTTTGGTTCGATCAATCATGGGAGTGTCAACAGGGTCACTTGAATCAAATCCAAATTTCTTTAAGATCTCAGTTGCATATTTAGATTGATTTATGAAAATGCCTCCGGGACTTTGTGTGACAACCCGTACTTTCAGGTCATTTCTCGACACAATTTATGTTTCATTATTTCAACATTTATAGTAAACTTGGTTTACTTGTTTCAAATTCGCGTAACCTTGGAGGTTTAGCGGCGAATTCATGATCATGACATCACGTATATTTCATATGGACTATGATTAGTCTACATTTCATTGACATCATGTGCATCTCATTAGTACATTCACGACATTTCTTTTCACCCTTCAACGCGTAATTTTTATATTTAATAAACTTTATCGCGTGAGTTATTATTTTGTATATTTAATCCGTTACTTTCAAAAATGATCCCGAGGTATTTTTAAACTCACATCTAGTTCATAAAAACTATATTTTTAGTTTTCCTAGTGTTTCAAATTTATTTGGTACATAAATCGTTAAAGTTAAATTATTACGTTGTGTTTCTTAAAAATTATACGATAATTATTTTTATCACCCAAATTTCACAAGGAATGTATTTTTACAATTTTTATTATCTCAATACCTTCTATTTTGAACTATTAAAAATTTACTTGTACCAAAAATCCATCATTTACTTTACAAGTGTTTATTTACTTACATAAGTATTGTACCTTTTATCAACTTCTACACAAATTATACAAGTATATTACCTACACATTTAAAAAAAAAAAAAAAAAAAAAAAAAAAAAAGAGATATTTGAGAGACAAAGACCCCCAAAACCGGTCCATAGGGGGGGGGGGTGGTTGCATTTATGGTGTGGTGACTTCTTTTATACACAAACTAGATTTATACTCCAAATCTTTCATTCTCTCATTCATGTATCTAATATTCAAGTGTTAGTAAAAATTTTATTTTCTCTCTTTGCTTGCTCCATAAAACCGGTCATCACATAGAGGTTCCAAGGGATCAAAATTTTTATCAAGATCAAGTGTTATTTACAACCTAGTTATATCCTTTATATGGTTTTGAAATAAAAACCAAGGATATTTAAGTTAATCCTTGTTACTTACACCTCTCCATTTTCACTAGTAAGTTTGTTTTTCATCATTTTTATGTTTCCTCTTCATTTTCATAAGTTTTTTTTCATTTTTGGAGCTTATATGCATGTTATGTGATTTATACCATTTATTTCATGATTTATTGAGTTTTATATACTTATGGTCATCCTATAAATATTCCCATGGTATTCTTTGGTCTTGATGGTGATTAGGAACCCATGACACCCTAAGAAGGTGTATGGTAGGATTATATTAGTTTTGGAGTTGATTTGAAGGGATTAGAATAGGTTTTGTCCGAGAAAAACTATTTTCGATATGTATATTTTACGTTCTGTCCTTAATTCGGATTTCTGGAAAAACCTACTGTTGGTACGACATTTTGGCCTTGATATTTAGAAAATATACTTTAAAACGAATCCGTGGCCTTTTGAACGGATAAAAACGGAGTTATAACGAAGCCGTGGTGAATTTTTAAAGTTTGACGACGAATTAAACACTTTTCAGAAAATTCAGCTTTGCTGTTTTTAGTATTTTCGGGTCAAAAACGAGCCTTAAGCTTCACAAATTATTTCGACTTATCAAAAATATATTAGATTACTTCGATACGAAGCTAAGGACATATTTTACGTAGAAAACGGATTTGAAACGACAAATATATGCACGTTTTTATAAAGTTGCCGTAACTATTATTTTCTGAAAAACTATATTATTTTGACGTAACAAGTATTTCATGAGTTGTAAAGGCTATGTTTGCGGCTGTTTTTAACTATGATGCAAAACTTTTTATAACGAAGTGTCTTCTAGAAAAATCAAGTTCATCGGCCATATTTTCCAAAACAAAAAGCCGTTTGTCAAGCGGAGTCCTAGTAAATTATTTACGGATGTTCAAAGTTGGCCGAAACTTATTTTCTGCACGCAATTAGCAAAAACCACCATCTTTAGCCTTTGATATCTTTATGATCGAGACCTTTTGAACGAAAACTCCTGAACTGAAACTTCTAGATATCGATACAAACTTTCCAAAACCGTCGAGTTTGTTCTCTAACGACCGACGTACACCGTTTTACGACTACTTTTCCGGAGCCATTTTTGTTGATTTCATGATTTTTCCGGCGACATTGTTTTGCGACGAAAAGTTGTAATTTCACCAAAAATCATTATAAAACCATTGTAGGATGACATTTTAACTTAAAATCATGTAAAGTCATTTTTGATTGGTCAAGACGTCAAAAGAGTATTTTTAGTCGACGAGTGATATTTTCAAAACCCGTAAATGGTATAAATAACATACGAAGTGCATGCATACATTTACATTGCAATTCATGACATATCATATCATTGATAATAGGTCCCGGTTGACGCATTACATTAAACCTCAGTGTACTCACTTTTGCCGTTATTCCAGTTTATCCAAGTGAGTTTTCATAGCCCCGTTTTACATGCTTTTTACATTATTTCAAACCTACGGGGGAGAATACATTGCACAACATTTTATTACGATACGAAGTATGTTAAATTCATTTACATTGCTTGAGTTACAAAGTTGCCAGTTAAAAGTCCCCATTTCAAATGCATGAGCCGTTAATTTTGGAAAGCGTGTGTGAGTGGATAGATCTATCGAGGGTGACTCCTCCATCCGGGTTGGTGAATCCCAATTGTCATACGGATGCATTTCATTCATAATCATTACCAGAGTTGTTTGGCAAGACACTCTTTTGGGGCGTACATTAGTCAGAAGCTTCGGTGTCATGCGCTTAAGCAATTGTAACATTTTACGTGACTGGATTGTCATGCCAAATCTATACTTGCGTAGTCGTATAAAACATTTACATAAACCTATGATTTCTCACCAACATTATTGTTGACCGTTTTTAGCAATGTATTTTCAGGTAACTGAGGCATTCATCATGACATGGTTTAGGGACCTACATTTTGATTCGCGGCGTCGACTTACCTTATGTACATTATGGCACTTTATTCAAAACATCGTTTGGATTTGTAACTAATTTGTATTTTCGCACACTTTGTAAACCTTTTGGGACCGATGTTGTACTCTGAATGTTTTTATGAAATATCCAACGATGAGTTTATAAAACGACACTTTAGGTCGTTCAATATAACTGTGATGTGGTGCTATGACAGTCAATCCCCAGGAATTCCATTCCGCTGCAAAACAGGTAAATTGGGGGTGTGACACTTTGTGAAATTTGTAATCCCAAGAAAAATGACATTTGTCCCATCATTGACATTTGAAAATTTGAACTCATTTCATTTGAAAAATGGTCACACTCATTGGGGTCAGTCGAGGCAAAGATGATATCATCAACATAAATTTGAACATGAATTAAATGTTTTCCTGACTTCCTGGTGAACAATGTTGGATCAACTGCTCCTTTGCTAAATCCGGTAGATAGAAGAAACTTTGACAGTATATCATACCATGCCCTTGGAGCTTGCTTTAAACCGTAAAGAGCCTTCTTCAAACGATAAACGTGAGTAGGATGCTCTTGATTCACAAATCCTTCAGGTTGGCTAACGTAGACGACTTCTTTAAGATCTCCGTTCGGAAATGCCGTCTTTACATCCATCTGATAGACTACCATGTTCTTACTAGCAGCATTAGCCAAAACGATTCTGATTGCCTCGATTCGAGCAACTGGAGCAAAATATTCTTCAAAGTCAATACCCTCCTCTTGACGGTATCCTTTAGCAACTAATCGAGCCTTGTTCTTCAACACATCACCATGCTCATCCAGTTTCACTTTGAAGATCCATTTAAGAGCAATAATCATAGCACAGTCTGGAGCAGGTACTAACTCCCATACATCAAGTCGATCAAACTCATGAATTTCATCTTGCATGGCATTGAACCAGCTATCTTCATTCATGGCGGTTTTAACATCTTTTGGTTCGATCTTAGAGAGTACGGAGTTGAAGAAGCACCATAAGGCATCGGTTGCAAGTTGTTTCCATGTGGATACTGGACGAGAGGGATTTCCAATGATGTTGTCTAATGGATGATTGTGAGTCCATTTTCTGAGGTGTTCATATGGTAGTTGTTGAGGGACTGAAGTAGCAGAGTCGATGTCTCCTGAAGAAGATGGTTCTGATGATGATTCAAGAGCAAATATGTTTTCAAATGGAGCATCTTCAGGAGTAGCAAAGGGATTAACTTCATCATTGATGCCAGAACCAATTCCATGATGTACATTCGAAGATTGATGATTTGTTGATGAGACTGAAGGATCAGCAGCAGGCGCTTCTTGACTTAATGATATTGAGACTGAAGGATTGACTTCAATCACAGGAATATGAGCAGCATCTGTTGTAGGAATCGATACCTCATTAGTTGGATAACACAATGCACCAAACACACGAAGGAAAGAGATATTAGGTTTTCTGTTGTGGACAAGTTCATATGGAGTTTTTCCATGAACAGTGTGAATCAGGGAACGATTTTGTGTGTAGCATGCAGTGGCAATAGCTTCAGCCCAGAGAAACATTGGAACCTTTGAGTAAATCAGCATTGTTCTAGCGGCTTCTACAAGAGTTCGATTTCGTCTTTCAACTACACCGTTCTGTTGAGGAGTTTGTGGAACACTTCTTTGATGGCTGATTCCAATGCTTTCATAAAATTCACTAAGTTGTTTGTTAACAAACTCAGTTTCATTGTCTGTCCGGATAATTCTGACGGTTTTGTTAAGACGGACCTGCAACTGTTTGATGAGTTTGATGATGATATCAGGAGTTTCATCCTTTGTCCTTAAGAACTTGACCTAGGTGAATCTAGAGTAATCATCAACCACAACTAACACATATTTCTTCCCAAAGATATTCTGCACTCTCATTGGTCCACATAAATCCATATGAATTGTATGAAGAACTTCTGTGACAGAGTTAGTGTGTTTGGGTTTATGGGCATACTTCTTGATTTTTCCCAATTGACATGCTGAACAAAGATGATCTTTTTCATACTTGAGTCTAGGTAAACCTACAACTAAGTCCTTTCTGGTGAGATCATTGATGGTGCCGAAGTTCAGGTGATTGAGACGACGATGCCATAACCATTACTTTGTTTTAGAAGCCTTTGACAGCAAGCAAATTGGAGAAGACTTCATCATATCTTCGATAGAGATGGTGTATAGATTTGAACCACGTGAACCTCTTAAAAGTTCCTTACCATCAAGTTCTCTAACGAAGCATGTATGTTTTCTGAAGGCTACTTCTAGATCAGAATCGCAGAATTGACCAACAGAGAACAAGTTGTGACCAAGACCTTCTACATAGTAAACCCTAGAGATAACACTTTTGCCAACAACATAATCTCCATAACCCATAATAGCACCGAAATGATCATTCCCGAATCTAACTGTCCCGATGAATTTGCTCACGAAGTTCATGAGCCGCGACTGGTCGCCAGTCGTATGCTTGGAACAGCCTGAGTCCAGGTACCACAGAACGATTTGAACGATCTGCAGTTGAACACAGACAAGAATGGATAACTAGATAATTGGGATCCCCATGCAAGAATGGGTTCCATTTGGTTAGTAGCAATGGTTGGAACACCCACATCAGAAATAGAAGCATTCGTATCAGAAATTAAGGCAATGGAATCATTATGAATAGATGCAGTACTAGTGTATGTATTAGCCCTATTCAAAGTGTGCTCACTTCTTAAGGGAATAGTTCTACCAGTAGGCATCCATTTTCTAGCGGGCATTATCTGATTAGTCTTATGACCAACAGGTATCCAATGATAGCCTATCTTACTAAATGTTCTTCCTGTGGGTTTCCACTGTTTTCTAACTTTCTTTCGTTTTTGCCTTTTAGCCTTCTTAGCATGATTTTTAGCATTAACCATATTAACTGGACAATTAACATCATTAGGCAAAACATTAACACCACATTCATGATTAGAGACAGAATTCAAGCAGATATCAATACAAGGTTTGCAAATAGTATCAGAATTCGAATTAATTAAAGTACGCCTATGGCTAATACTAGAATCAACACGATTCATTTTATTCGGCTCAAACTTAAAGTTCCTAGGTAGGTCTTCTACTTTCTTCCAATGCACATTCTTAGCTTGCGAGGTCGTATCCTTCCTTGTATTGTCTTGAGACTTTGACCTGCTTGCTTTAATGTCACTGATTACTCCTGTAGAGGGAATGGGAACATTAGTTGTTTTGCTACTCTTTGCATCTCCTGTTTAGATGTTCTGGGATCTGAATTACATGCAGGCACACCAAGGTTCACTTTCTTAACACAAGAAGTGCTGGGATTTGTACTCCTAGAATGCACACTAGAGTTCTCTTTCTTAGCATTGACAGATCTGGAATCTGAACTACTTAAAGGCACACTAAGGTTCACATTCAAAACATTGGGCATCGAATGAATATCATACTTGGCACTAGGCATCGAACATGGAATCAAAGTATTAACTCTCTCACCTAAGGACTTTGGTCATATTGTGATTAAGCATTCTAGAATTTCTTGAGATCGTTTGGCATATAAGCATGCATGCCCAATTGCATTGTCAAGTGGTTTCTCTAATTTATCCTCTTCAACAATCTCACGTAGACATTCTAGACAATCCTTAAGGGATGAGAAATAAGTTTAAATAGAAAGTTTGTTATTCTTGAGATGAGGGGGGACATATTTCACAGACAAAGCATATTTATTACAAGAGTGAACCTTTGATACACCATTCTCCCCATTGGTCATTGGCATTTTCCCTTTTACCTGACTCTTCAGATTCTCAATTTCCTTTTGCAATGAAGCTATTTCTTCGTTATTTTTGTTACGAGGGACCTTTATTGATTCAAATAACTCATTGAAATGACGTTTAACCTTTTCATTTTCTTCAAGAAAACTTTCGTTTTCCTTTTGTAATGCATTTACCAAGTTTTGAAGATGAAACATTTGAGAATTCTGAGAATCTAGAGGATGAGGCATTTGGGAGCCTGTCATATTGTTCGTTTGACCCTTTAATTGAGAGATTTGGGTTTTCAACTTTCTGATCGTGTTGCAATGAGCTTGAATTTGTTCATCGCGTTTGTTAATTTGAAAAACTGCATCAAACTCTGGAGCATCTGAGGATGTCTTGATATTTAAAGTTTTGACATTTTCTTTAAGATGTTGATATTTTAGTTGTAAATTAAAATGCTCAACTTCTAGTTTAGAAAAATGTTTAACCAAATTGTCGTGATCATCCAGTTCAATTTTTTCATTTAGTTCAGAATTAGTTTTTTCAATCTCAATGACACGATCATGGGAGACTTTCAGGGCAACAGATAGTTCATGAAATTGGGAAGCATTAATAGAACAATTTGTAGCAGTGAAAAACATATCTTGAGCAACACATTCAGTAATAAGAGTCTCATTTAATCTATGCAAGTTCTTCTTGTAATCATGTAATCATGGGGTGTTAACAATGTCTGAGGCTTAAACATGTTCAAGGAAATCCAATTTTCCTTCTTGTAATCATGGGATGTGATCTTTATTTTCTTCTCTTTGCATTTAGGATCATCTAATTTCTTGTTCATCTTTTCCCTAGTGACTTCATCTGATTTCTTATCTTCCTCAGTGCACTCAACGCAACTAGGTTTCTGTCTAGGTTTAAGGATTTCCTTGCCATCATAAAGAACCTTATGAGCATTTATAGCCTTTTTAATGACCTCTGGATTTGGTTCCTCAACAAGGGGAATGCTATGCTTATCGCTTAAGACTCTATGCTTAGTGATCATGTGAGCAGTCTGAATGGTGTTCCCTTGTATGTACAACTTGTTTTCAAGTTTGTTTTTCAAAGTTTTCAGATTAGAAAAATCTTTCATGAGTTTTGATTCCTTTGCATTAAATTCTTGCTTAAGCATTTTCACATTTTCTTGAAGTTCTTGTTTTTGCTTAGCAGTTTTAGAAAGCTTTTCTTGCAAGGAATTTAACTCTTGTTTTAATACTTCTTCTCTAAAATTACTTTTTCTAATGATTGTACGCACCTGGTCATCCATTTCCTGCTCACGAGTGGTCAACTCAAATTTTGCACGTTGTTCATAAATAGCAACACGTTCTTTATAGGCATTTAGTTCAGAAATTACAGAATCATCAGGGGCACATGCAGTGTATTCATCAAAAACATAGTCATTGTTGACTGCAGAAGATGCATCACTTGGTACAACTTCACTTTCACTTTGTTTTACATATTGATCATATGGGACAACATTGATATTACCCATATTTTCAATATTTGATTCAATAGTTTCAGTTGATTTTACTTTGTCATGCATCTTTTGCACATCAGCATCATCGTATAGTTTTAATACCTCTGAGATGAGTTTGTCTTTAGATGGGCCAGCTTGTGGTGAAGAAGAGACCTTGGGAGAAACCATTGGAGAAATGCTAGCCATAAAAATTGTGTGTGCAGTAGGTCCATCATCCACATCAGAGTCGTATGCATCATAATCAGCGAATTGAAAGGCATTCTGATGATTGTGACCTATCTCCTGAATTGGCTGCTCATCCACATCTGCATCATAGGTCTTGGCATTGCCCTCAGCAAGAAACAACAACTCCTCTTCATCCAAAGCAGCACCATTATCCTGAGCTTGTACAAGCAGCATCTTATCTCTGAAGTAATCAGCATTCTGTGGACGTTTTGGAGATGTGCAGTTCCTTGCAATGTGTCCCTCACCACCACAGTTATAGCATTTGATCGGCTTAGCTTGACCTTGATTTCCATTCCTTCCTCGATTCTGATTACCAACATAGCCTCTACCAGCTCCACCTCTTCCCTGATCATACTGTCTTTCCTGAACTGGTTGCACCAAGATCCTCCCATCTCTGACAGCAGCTTGATTGTGTGGGTTAGATGCTGTTCTGAGGTTGTTGTTGGTTTGTGGGAGAGAATTCATGTTTTGACTAATCAGAAGAGCTAGTTGATTAATGATGTTTCCCACGTGTGCATCAGCATCAGCTTGTTTGAACATAGTATCAGGAATGAGTTTGTGATTACCATTACCCATGGGTATGACTTGTGAGGCTTTGGTTGTGATTCCAATGTTTGAGTAGAAGGCAGTTGAGTCATTTGAAGAGCTTGTCTCTCCCTGGTTGGTTTTGAACTAATTAAGAATCATTTTTTCAAACATAGCATGTCTCTCATTCTGAAGGAGGAAGGCATAGAGTTGCTCATAGTTTGTATTCTTTAATCCTTTAGTGAGCTTCACAGAAGTGACGAACTTGTGCCATTCGGGATTCATATTGTTCACAAACTTTGAGATCAGCTGAATGTTAGGCATAGTCATTCTGATGTTCCTCATGTCATTCACTAGCTTATGAAATCTCACATAGTACTCATAGACACTCTCATCTGGTTTCATCTTGAAGTGCTCAAATTCATCATACAGCTGTGATTCTCGGTCTTCAATAGTTAGCTCAGAACCAGAGAGAAGCATCTTGACATTATCCCTGACAGCTTTTGCCTCGGTGTTGTGATTGATAAGCTTGTAGATGTCTTTTGGTAGACCTTGCAGTATAATGTTAGAAGCTCGGATATCTGCATCGAATCCCATTTTCTCCTTTTCATCAAGCTCATCATACATCTTTGGTCTGTCCATTCCGTAAATCAGAGTTCCATCTTCAGCAGTATCAAGTACATCTCTAGTCGTCTCAACCCGATACGGTCCTTCATCAATGGATTTGAGAATGTTGACACCATTTTCCTTTCCAAGACAGTACAATCTGATTCGTTGAGCCCAAGAGTCATAGTCAGTTCTGTCAAGCATGGGTGGACGAGTATCCGAACCAGCAGCTTGAACATCCTCTGCAACAGTGGAGATGATAGTTGGAACGTTGGTAGACATGTTAACAGATAACACGGGACTCTATGATTAAACCGGGAAATAGATTCTTTCACGGGATTTTACTAAATCAAGAGAATACTGTATTTAAGAAAATCACCCAAGTCGCTAGAAAATTATGCACCAAGTCGCTAACTACTAAGTCGCTATACTACCAAGTCGCTAAAGTCCCAATTCGCTAAAACAACAGACAAGTCGCTAAATAGCAACTCGCTAAGCCTCTAGTCGCTAGCAAAATTTTGGCAGCAATTCGCTAAGATCCAAGTCGCTAATGAGTCAAGTCGCTAAATAGCAACTCGCTATGTACCAAGTCGCTAACACCAAGTCGCTAACGAACACACGTACAAGTCGCTAACTTCCACCAAGTCGCTACCCGTAGTTGAGAATCCACTACTTGTACTTTTTGTCGGCTTGTCTCACTAGACAAGTCGCTAAGCCTAAGTCGCTAACTCCACAAACTGCAACTCGCTACCAAAATGTAAAGCAAGTTGCTAGCAAGAAAATCTATCCGTAGGTCAAGTCGCTAGCTAGAAAATTTCACAAACATCACTTTTCAATCCAA
Organism: Chrysanthemum seticuspe; assembly: GCA_019973895.1. Classification (NCBI taxonomy): domain Eukaryota; kingdom Viridiplantae; phylum Streptophyta; class Magnoliopsida; order Asterales; family Asteraceae; genus Chrysanthemum; species Chrysanthemum seticuspe. The sequence goes on from BPTQ01000009.1 coordinate 243,387,217, forward strand.
AAACAACCCAACCAAGATGATTCAAGCTTACCAAATGAAAACCTAAACACTTGTGATGATTCTAAACACAAAAGTACAAACAAAATCCAAGCTTTAACACAAGAAATCAACCAAATGATGCACAAACCACTAAACTTTTTCAAACTCAAAAACCACCTAAAAACCACTAGAAATCCAAAGATGTGTAGGATATGATCTAACCATGGCTCTTGATACCAATTGTAGGATATTGGATTTCACATACACATCAAACCAAACACAAAGTAGGTGTATAAAATGATTCTAGAGAGAGAAAGTTAGAGGTTTAGGGAACTTTAGTGAGAGAAAGAAAATTCTTATTATGAGCTCCAACTCTCTACCTTGGGAGGTAGAGAGTATTTATAGTCTTACATAAAACGCCACACAACGGGCTGTGGATCAGGCATACAGTGGGTAAAGACCCGTCCGTCCTCCACGGTGATACTTAACTAAATACTACTCAGCTTGAAATAACTACGACTACGAGCTTTCTAACGATTACATATACTTGAGGTGACCGACTCTTTAATACCTGGAATTTCTAATTCCTAACACCTTGGCATCATGATTAGCTGAAAAGACACATTTTTGACATGTATGACAGACATTCTTGTCAACATTCTTGTTTAGGACAGCTACCTTAACATTGTCACTATAGTCATTTGGAAATTGTTTCTTGTTCGAAAAAGAATCAGAATTCCTAGTGTTGTTTTCTACATGCATAGCATTCTGCTTCTCATAACTACTCTTAGATGCAAGCCAATCCCTAGTCTTGTGTAGAGTGTTCCTAGGTAATGGTTTACAACTACTAGTATTGCCTTGAAATCTTGTAGAATTCATCACCCTAGATGTTGCACCTAAAATTCCGTCTTTTCGAGTCTGTGCCTTTTTCCTAGCTTCTTCTAGATAGTGATTGTTGACCATGTCGTTAGAACCAACAGATTCTTTAACTGGATTTTTGGTCACATTTCGTGTACTAGTCTTAGAAATGCCAGGTGTAATCACTTTTGGTGTTTCAGAAACTGCTTTTTCTTTTTCAAAACCTTTGATAATTCTCTTTTTAATAAGCAAAGTCTGTGGAGTGACTGTTTTTGAAAAATCATTTTTCTCATTGACTTTTGGAGGAGACTGAGAAATAGACATTTTTGGTTTGGAAACCGGTTTGGAAACATTTGTTTTCTCCTCAGTCAATGGTTTTGCAAACTTAGTATCCACAGACTTTCCTTTTTGACATCCCAGCTGAGCTCTCAAAAGATCATTTTGCTCTTTCATGTCCTTGTAGGCACGCTCATACGACAGTTGGTCATACTTGCATTCCTCAGATTTTCGATCAAGTTGTTTAAAATAGGACACGTTTTCTTTTTCAAGTTTTTCAAGAGTTTTTTCATATTTTGAAATAATTGCGGATGTCTCAGACTGGAGTCTTTCATGGTCTTCAACAAAATATGTTTGTAGGATAATGGACATGATATCGGTAGTCATAACATCTTCGAAGAGAGAATCATTTAAATTTTCCAAAACTTTGATGTGTTCAAAACATTCATTAGCTTGTTTTACCAGGGATTTGTGATCCTTGAGAAAGTCACTTGTTTCTTTCAAAAATGCTTGTTCAAAATGAATTACCCTCGCACTGACATGATTTAGCGGAGGGGCAATTTGAGTTTCAAAAAACTTTTTCATTTCATCATCAAAACTAGAAAACCATATGTTAGTAGTAATATTGGTTTTAGATTTAACAGTCTCTTGAAGTCTCCCAATTCTAGTTTTAACATCATCTAAAATGCTTCTAGCATCACTTGTGTTAAAAGGATTGTTTGAAGACATTTTTTATAAATTCGACAATGATTTTGAGACAACTACTGGTTTTGAAACTGGTTTTGAAACATTGTTTGAAACACAGGGTGTGATGGAAAACTTTGATTTTTCTTTTTGAGGAACAAAAGTAACTCCAGAAAGTTTGTTAAGTTTGTTGTAATCGATTGGTTTTAAATCTGGGTTCTTTTGTTTCATTTTTGTTCTACTCTCTTCAATGAGTTCTAACGTTTCATAAGAATCATGAACATTGACGGGATCATGCAAAGGTTTTCCATTATTCAAAACATTCTGATTTTTTTGAGCTTTCTTGTGAGCACAAGGAGGTTTGTTACCAAGAGCCATTTTTTGTGTTGTATGATAATACGGATTTGTTTGATTAATCAGCATATTCGTTGTTTTAGCTGAATGACCCGTTGTAACAAGCAAATTTTCCACTTTTTTGAATTTTTCATCTTTATCAAGAATTTCATCAAGAAGAGAATCTTCTCGTTTTGAAAAGTCTGAAATCAACTGTTTCTTCTCTTTTTCAAGATCAGAGTAAGTTGCTTTTTATTTAGAAAGTTGGTTTTTAAGATCATAAATTTCCTCGTTTAAAGATTTTATCTTTAAGCTCAAATTAATATCAAGTGTGTTATACTTGATTTGCAATTGTTTTTCTCTTAAAACGGAGTTTCGATAACCAATTTCTAATTCTGACTCTTTGTTTTTGTGAAATTCAAAAGCTTTTGAATGTTCCTTGTACTTCTTAAGCTCAGCCGTCAATTTCTCATTCGCGGCCTTAACTTCGCTATTGACCATTTTAAATTTCTCAATCTCAATACCACAATTATTAATTAATGTTTCAAAGAGAGCATGTGTTTCCTCATCATTAGCACCATTCTATTCACCTTGACCGTCATTAGGATCCATATATGGAGTTTCATAGTTAACATTGCTATTAACTTGCTCTCCCACATATGTGTCATAATAAGGTTCGGGAGACACAGAATATGGCTTCTTATGAGTAAACGGATTAGCAACATTACTATAATTTGGTACCTCATTGAGTGGATCTGTGTCGTAGACAGGAGGTGTATCAAAAGTACTGCTTGATGTTGTGTCATGCTGAATGACTGTATGACTGGAATTTGCATTATCGTTTGCTTTATCTGCCCATCCTGAATTCCTGAAGTCGTATTCCTCAGCAGTCAACTCTATTCCCGATTCTTCTTTCAGTGCTTCGTCATTATTTTGACACTGCATGCAGAATCTTGGCTTTGAGGTTCGGAGGTAGCATTCTGAACCGAAGTCATAACACAGTTATCTCCATTTTGATATACCATATTCTGATGCACAAACTGACCCCCCTGATGTCCAACATACTGCCCTGCATATTGCCTCTGATTCCCCATTTGTATACCCGTAGCAAATCCTTGCTGACTCCCAATAACATCAACCATTTGTCCTTCTTGACTCATATGTATACTTGGTTGAGCAAACTGCGTATTGAACGCTGAAATCCATGTATTGGAGAATGAAGCAATAGCATTTGTGAAAGCAGTTTTGAAACGATCTTTCTAAGTTGCCATTGATGAAGGTATGTATGATAAAGTTGATGCAGGATCGATTCAACGATAAAGGAGTTGTGTTTGATGAAGATTAAGCTCGGTTGTTGTAGTGAAAATTGGGTCTGAAAACTTAAAAACCTCAATAACTTCTGTTCGGAGCGTTTTTAGGACTTGAAGGATGACCCAAATGAACTTTAGTTCATTCGGAGTGTCATTCTCCTCGTTCTCACGATCGTTTTGATGGGTAGAACGCTGAAAACGGAGTTATGGTTCAAAAGTTATGGCCGTTTGAAGTTTTGCTGAAGATCTTACTCGTAAACTTGAGCTTAGGCGTAGGATTTGGTGCTTAGGCGTATGATTCCTTAGGCGTAGGATTTCCTTACGAGTAGGATTTCCTTATGAGTAGGATTTCCTTAGGCGTAAGATTAGGTTGTAAACCAAAATCCTTCACACTTGTCCAAGTGTGAGAGATATCCACAAGTTGAAGTGTTTTTCAGGCTTATCCAAGCAAGGAAAACACTGAGTAACCGTTGTTGCAAGAAGATTCTTCACCAAATGCTTACGAGTAGGATTTGGTTCTTACGAGTAGGAATCCTTACGAGGAGACTGCCTTACGAGTAGAACTAGGGTTTTGACTTTCTGTACTTGAAATCCTTACGAGTAGACTGCCCAGATTTTTGCAAAAACACTACTTTTCACCCAAAAACACGATTCCAAATGATTTCTTTTGCACAAACTTCTTCTAAAACACGTAAAGATCAATAAAAACTACAACTTTAGCTTAAAAACACGTAAAAATTAAAGCTTTATGCCAAAAGCTCACGTTTTTATATAAAAAACGCAACTTTCTTGTAAAGTTTTAACAAAAAACGTAACACATCACTCCTAAACCATTGTTAGGCGATTGATACCAATTGTAATACCTTGTTTTTCTCAACCTTATCACACAGTAACAACCTTATGCGTAATAACACACGATATAAAAAGAAAGATGAAGCAAAGAAAGGTGGTGACTTGAATGATGATATGTATGTTTTAGAGAGATAAAGGAAAGAACATGAAACTATATTTCATAAGTAAAACACACACTTACATACACACTCAAGCACACCCCTCAAATGACACATTTGAGGGGTATTTATACTAAAATACTAAACGCCCAAATGGGCTTGGCCATTGGCTTCGTGGATATGGATTGGACTTGGATTGGATTACAAATGATAAAAGACTAGCTTAACTTAACTTCTAACCATCTAGCTTAGCCCAATCCACGAGCCCGTTGACTATTCTATTACGATATCTAACACACGTTACAAAGTTCCTAAACGTGAATGACCATCACTTCTATTAATTATTATTAAGGCTAACAATCAAGAATGCAATAACCACATAAATAGGGAAATAAATTATAAAAACATATATGGAAAAAGGAATGTACCTTGACAGGGAATGTGTCGTTGGGTAGCTTGGTGGTTAAAAGCTCCCTTAATCTCCTAAAAGCTTCTGTCATTCACTTGAAAGTTAAGATACGGAAGCTACTCCTGATAATATTAACTAAGTCTATATTCAATTAAGGTGGGGTCTCATTACGAGCTTTCAAACTAATAACTAACAAATTATACTTCCAACAAATCTTATCATATCTAACTATCATAATTCAACAAACAAATTATATGTACATATCATAATATAAGATAAATAACAAGTAAAACTACACCCTAAAACTGGCATTTCTTCTAAGAAAAAGCTGATAACTACTTTTTCCAAATCACTACTTGAATTTTGCAAACGCAATAATGAGATAAACTCTTCCAAAACGCGATTGTTAACACTCTCCAATAACAAATATCACATATCTAACTAACATAATTCAATAAATACGAGTTCAAATAACAGATATTAATGCAGGTGGATTCACATATACACGAGTTTAACTACACCATAGCTTAAACTATACTTCTAAAACATGTGTAACTATAATAACTCACCAAAAAATAGTTCAAATAAAAATAGATTCAATGTACATAAACCGCAAACTTTTCAAAATTAACAACAATATGACTAACAAAACTCAGCGACCTAATCCAAAACGCAATAATGCAATAATGCAAGCAAGACTACATCACTACATCTACATAAGTAAAAGCACACCCTAAAAATGCAATAATCAAATAATCTCTTCCAAAACGCGACCCTAAACACTATTCGATAACAAATACGAGTTCAAATAACAGATAACCTATATACTTCTAAACCACATTTCATGTATACTACACTTAAAACTAGTTTAAGTCGTGTTGAACTAACAAAACAACTCTTAAAACTAGCAATCCACAACATTCAACCAGTCAGGCATTTCGTCGATCAAAGGCGACTAAAATTCTAAAACCTAACAAAACAACTCTTAAAATAACACAACTCAGGAATTTCGTCGATCACTTGGTCTAGACAACATTCAACCAATCATTTAATAAATCAAACTGATAACAATCAACTGATAACATCAAACAAACAACTTAAAACAATCAACAAAACACTGAAAGGAATTAGGGCAAAAATTAGGGAAAAAATTAGGGCAAAATTAGGGAAAAAATAAGCTCAACTGAAAGGAATCGGACAGCGGTGGTGGACGGCGGTGGCGGACGACAGTGGCGGACAGCGGCGTCAGGTGGCAGATGGATGGATGGAACAGTGAAAGTGCGAATGGAACAGTTTTATAAGTTTTTAGAGGGAAGACTAAAAGTGCGTGAATTTTATAAGTTTTTTATGATAAGTTTATGCATGTTGCACACTTTTAATCTAAATTGACTTGTTTATGAATTTTATAAGTTTTTTAAAAGGAAATTAAGTTTTTAAAAAAGACTGAAAGTGCGTGTGGTAAAAAAATAGAAGTGAGTTGAAAGTTTTTGCAGATTTTAATAAGTTTTGAAAGGTCTTTGAAATTTTGTTATTATTAAGTTTATAATAAATGAGGTTGGCAATGTATATGAAAGTTCAATGTATCAACTTTAGATAGTATCTTGTATTATTTAACATTTGTTTTATTATCTTTTTGTGTATTTGCAATTCGGAACAAAATTATATCAACATGCGATGGTGAAACCAGAAATTCGGGTCATGGAAGATGAGAAAATTAATACATACACGAGTCAGCATTAGCAAACATAAAAGAAGTAATTAAGCAACCAAAATAACAATAGAATACAATTAAAAAAAAAGTAAATAAGCAACCAAAATAGCAATAGAAAAAGATGATAAGTAGTCACATATTGTATTCATAATCAATGTTCTAAAACCTGGGTTTTAGTTGACCCGGTCATGTCAACGTTCACCGGTTACCGATTGAACTGCCGGGTCAAAGTAAACCGATATTATGACAAATGAAAAAATTACCAAATTTGAAGAGTTCGTAGAGAAAAACATATAAAACACTTCCGGTTTCCAAAAAACAATACAATATCATACAAAACAGGTTTGATATAAAAGTAGTCTTCACAATTTTTATATTACATTAAGTCTCATTTGGTATATTGATATAAATTTTATAATACTATAGCACAAAAAACAGTTAAGTTGAAACATGAGTCGACATAGTTTAACATATCATATATGCACATAATAAATTTTAATATTTCTGTCGGAAATCCGTCGGAAATAAAGTATTTCAGACGGATTTCCGACGAAAATATTAAAACATAAAAAATCATTAGAAATTGAAACATTTCCAACGGATTAGTGACGCAAAAAAAAGAGATGTCGGAATGGCGTCGGAAATTCGACGGTAGGTTATGTGAATTACCGACGGATTTCCGACAACGGTCGAATCTCTTGGAATTCAGTCGGAAATTACTCGAAAAACACAGTTGTCACTGTTTTGTCGGAATATGTCGGTAAATTAGCGACGGAAAAGTATCCGTCGGAAAATCTGTCGCTGAAAGTCTACTTTCTAGTAGTGAGCATAGCACCGCTTGTAATTTTTTGCTAGCTCGTTTTTCTCATTTATATAATCTAGCCGTTAAAAATTAATTGTGTGCAGTCTCCGCTATATAGCAATAAATTTCGACAAGCCTCTAGCAACTTTGCAATCCAAAATCGCAACGAGTTTCTTGGTGTCATTTCACATCGCGCAACAATTTTTGAGTGAAGATTCATACCTGAATGTCGAGAGAAACCCCACAGATATAAAGGTCAAAATCTGTAGTTGTAATGTTTTATGGCCACCCATAAACTAAGTGTACCAAGTTCCTAAATGTAGCATATATCTTTTTCAATATTCGTACTATACAAAGCATCTCTCTCGCTCTCTCTATTCCTCACTAGCTCCTTTATAATCTCTCTCACACGTGTATCTCACCAATCTTCAAAGATAGGTTCAAGAAAAATTCATACAATAGGCACCGTTACATACATACTTAGCAATAGCGACCATAACGACGTTGATAACCTTTGACTATTTTAAAACGCAAACAAATTTCTGAGAGAGTATAAGTTCACTGGAAACATGGCCATTTCTCACTCCCTCTCTCTCTCTCTCTCTCTCTCACTTTTTTTTATTTTTTATTTTTTTTAATTTTTTTTTTTTTTTTGGGCTTTATATACCTAAATTTTAAATGTAGGATATGCATTTTTCGTATTTGTGGGCGTGACTTCTCTCTAATTGCCAAAACAAGCAAAAGGAATTAGATGAGGTTCGCCTAACCGAATATAATTAGTATTATAATTACAAGTGTCATTACCTTTTTTTTTTCTTTCTATTTCCTAGGGTGGGGTTCATTGTATCATAGTCATAGGTTTTAGAATCGAGTAGTGCACACATATGTGTGAATGCCTGCCTAATATATATATATATTTCTTATAAGAAGATTGTAGCGATGAGTATCTTGTAGTGTCTAATATCATTCATATTTCACGCGTGAAGTGGGCAAAATATTGCAGACCACACGTACGTGAGTGTAGGCCCATAGTACGCCCAGTCTTACAAATTACCTTGGTCTATGTGTCTTTTAGGCAATTAATATATGCCATAAATAAATAACATACATGTATCGATCAATTAGTCATATTGGTTACCCCACAGACTTATAACCTACCGAAAATCATGTGGTATAAAATGTTTCACAAATAAATAGTGTTTAAAACATCTATATGAGATAGGTGTAGCATTCATATAGCGTGAGTTCAAAGGTTTATATCTTTTCAAAAAATAAAACAAAATTATTCACATTGGTTATTGTATTATATGGACTTGTACCTAGTGTCTTTTCAGTCGTTAGAGAGAAACTATACAATATCGGAGAGCAGAGACGGAGCTTGAGCAGTATTATTGGAAAGGCCAAAATGTAGTCGTAATAATTTTGACGGGGCCAAACCTATAATTATTTCACATTTATACTAATTTTTTAAAAATAGTATACAAAATTACAAAAAATAAAGCTTAGTGGTCCAAAATTTAAGGGGGCCATAACCTCTTCTTGCCCCTACTATGCTTCGTCCTTGTATCGGAGAGAGTGTTATGTGGATTGTTAAACCAATCTATCCATCTAAAAGCTACCACTAGCTTTTTGCATCTACTAGAGATCCATTACATAACGAGAGCCTTATATCGTTAAGGATATGATGAGCTCTTTTTGGGGACACTTAAGGGAGAAGAGAACTTTATTCTGATAGTTCCATAGAGCCCAAAAAGTGGTATTGACCACAGCATCGAAAAACCTCTTGTGCTTTAATTTGGATGTAAAGCAACCCGATCAGCTAAAAGGATTAGGTTGGTCAGGTTTGGAATCGGCTAATAACCCAGTGCATAATTTATAGACATTCCCAAGTTCGTTTGAACACAAGAAGTGTTGCATAAACTATTATAGTGTAATAATCTTAATTAAATGATAAATTGTATCTTTTTTCTGTTTCTAGACAGAAACAAAGGAAACTATTATAGCTATGGACACCAAGCTTGTTGATGGATGTAAGTGACTGCTGAATGTGTAAAAAAAAGTAGTAATTGTTATGTGGCTTTTATGTGTGTGAACTGTGAAGAGATTACTTACTTCCGGTTAACATTCTATTTTATTGACAAGGATAAGAAAAAGTCATGCTTGTTTCTTTTGACGTGTTGAACATCTAATTGATAAATACATATTCCATTAAATGTTTTCATGGTAGCTTTACCCCATTGTTATTTTAGTGAATATTCATATGCACTATCAACCGCTTTATACCAATTTTGTACTTCCTTTATACTATGATCAGCATTGCTATATCTTCCTATATTTTATTTCTACTCATCCTTCTACTCACATATTATCTCTTTTCATTTAAACCTTAAGTTCTTCCACGTGTCAGAATCCTGTAAGTAAGATGATAAGTAGGAATGTTTAGTAGGAAGGAATATCATTTCTTTTATACTATTTAGACTATGTTGTAGTCCACTCTATACCGTTATATTTTCTTTGAGTACTCATGCCCCAAGATTTTTTTTAAATTATATTATCGGGTTGATTAGGCGAGAGAAACTAGATCAACAGGACTTGTTGGGTCTTGTTGGTCCTTTGAGTTGCCTCCCTCAGTTCTTGTGTAGTGTTCACTAATACCACATCAATGAGACGTAATGTATATTCACTTTCCTAGAGTTTGTTTAGTGGAGTAATATATTTTATCTTGAACGACAAAAATTTGAGACCCCAAATTGATACTATTTAAACTCTATGAAAGTATATTATTGACTCTGTCATTGATACTCTTAACAAAAGTATTTTGATTTTAGGATGTATAGATGAACACCATAGAGGCACCAGTTATTTGGCATCATTTTCTATTTCATGATTGTCGTGTCTTCTTACTTCTTTCAAAAGTGTATAAATACAAAGAACTCAGTAATTAAGTTCTTAGACTGTTATTTCATTTTTGGAAAAGAGATAACTCAGAAAATATGATGAATGTGGTTAAACTAAGAAATCAGTTAATGGTTTAAGTTTACACTCCAGCAATGATTTTACGTGATATACACTCTTGAATCATAGAAAATATATAATGACAGGTGTTTGGATACATAGAACATGAGATGTGTATAAAGTATAAACCTTATAAGTAAATTGATAGAAACAAAGACCTAGATAGATCTTAAGCACTCGGGGATCGTTAGTGTTGCCTATGTAATCACAAGCAAACTAATAGAAGATCTCTACAACTTGGTATTGTAGCGGAAAATGAATACAAGTTATAATAACTAAGAACACTTTTGATCCTCTATGGATCTTTGATTATAGAAACTCTATGTTTCGGATAGAATACAAGACCAAAGAGTTCAGAACATAAGATAGGCTTTGTATCTCAAAGATATTAGTTTCTAGGTATCTCCTAGTTTTCACAAGAATCAATAATATTGAACATAAGTAAAAGGCGATGTTATGGTTCAACATCTCTAGAAGATAATCAAACGAACACTAATGTATCCGTTGTGATTGCTAGGGGCTCACGAATTCTAGATAGATCCAGAAACAAAGATAGTTAAATGAATATTCCAAATATGAAATATGTGTAGAGTACAAGATACATAGGTTTGTGGACAGTAATATATAAAAGATACTAAGTTCTCACATATAGTGCATTTTAGTAACGACCTCACATTTGAATTTGGTAATTGACTAAAGAATCAAATTGGTGTAAGTAGTATAAAAGACTCAATAGAGAAAAGGTTTTTACTTTATTGT
>BPTQ01000009.1:243405407-243474410 GCA_019973895.1 Chrysanthemum seticuspe
CTCATTTGAAATTCACCCTTCATAAGTTCCTCGAATTCCCTGCACCAAGCTTCGTTTGTGGAACCAAATATAATGTCGTCCACATACACTTGCACCAGAATGATGTCGGAGTAATTCTTCTTGAGGAACAGAGTTTTATCAATAGCACCTCTCCTATAGCCATGCTTCAGCAGGAATGATGAAAGCCGAGCATACCAAGCTCTTGGAGCCTGATGTAAGCCATAGAGAGCTTTAACAACTTTGTAAACATGATTTGGGTGATCTGGGTCTTCAAAGCCCTTGGGTTGAGAGACATAAACTTCTTCTTCAATCTCACCATAGAGAAAAGCACCTTTGACATCCATTTGATACACCATGAAGCCCATATAAGAAGCATAAGCCAAGAAAATGCGAATTGCTTCAACTCTGGCAACAGGGGCAAACACTTCATCATAATCAATTCCTTCCTCCTGTCTGAAGCCTTGTGCTACTAACCTTGCTTTGTTTTTGATCACAACACCCCGAGCATCTCTCTTATTCTTCAGAACCCACTTTGTCCCAATGGCATATTTGCCATCAGGTAGTGGAACCAAAATCTAAACCTGCTGGTTGTGAAATTGTTGCATCTCTTCTTGCATTGCTTCTAGCCAACTTGAATCATTAAGAGCTTGAGATACACTGGTTGGTTCCACTTGAGAGAGAAAACAAGCAAACAGACAGTGTTTGAAGTCTGTGTGATTGTCTCTTTGTTGGTTGGAGACATAAGAGAGAAAAGCAATCTGTCCGAATTGAGGACTTGTGATAGCCCTTCGAGTTCTAACAGGTGCCAGAAGATCACCTATGATGTTGGATTGAGGATGAGCTAAGTTGATCCTCTGAGTAGCAGTGGGGTTGACTTCAATGGATGAATCAAGATTAGTGATGGTTGGTTCAAATTCATCATCATAAGAGGGTGAGGTGAAGATGCCAGCTTTGGGTTGATGATTTCCAAGATCTGAAGGTTTTGGAAAGCGTGTATAGGGTTCACCAAAGTCTGAAGATACTTGAGAAGGAACAGCATAGCCTTCAGCAGATTTGGGGATGGAAGGTGTGACAGAGTCAACTTCAGCAGACACGTTGTTTCTGCTGACTCCTTCAGTAGCTACTCCTTCTTTCAGTTTCTCTGCTTCAAGCTTGGCAGCAAATTCTTGAGTCTGAAGCCTAGCAAGGTCCTCAGCATAATGAGAGTCATCTTCATCACTCGAATCAGCAGTATCCTTGGAGGTGGTACCTGCAATATTGTTAGGGGAGAAGGAAGGTACAAGTATGGGTTGCTCATCATCTTCAAACTCATTTTCAGAGTCATCATCTAAGGGACCTGCATTGTCAGTGGGAGAAGCTTGAGAACCTGCATTTTGATTAGCCAAGTGTCTAGTGTAACCCAAGGAGTCAGTTAAGTAGTCAAGGTCAAAAGACCATGAATGACCCTGTCCTTGAACATTATGCTTGTCTTCCAAAAATCTCAGGTTCAACGTCTCCTCTATCTTCTTGGCTTTTAAATTATACACCCTGTAGGCCTTACTATGAGCTGAATAACCCACAATATAACCATCATCAGCCTTCTCATCAAGCTTTCCCAACGGATCACTTGTGTTCAGAATGGTCACTTGACAACCAAAAGGTTTTAGGTAGTGAATGACAGGAACCTTTCCAAAGAGGAGTTCATATGGGGTTTTGAGTTGTGGTCTGGTAATGGACACCCTGTTTAGCACATAGCAGGCAGTGCCAACAGCTTCAGTCCAGAACATAGTGGGCAGTTTAGAGTCTGCAAGCATGGATCTAGCAGCCTCTATTAAGGTTCTATTCTTTCTTTCAGCCACCCCATTTTGTTGTGGGGTTCTTGGATTACTATAGTCCCTTTTTATGCCTTTTGACCCACAGAGTTCTATAAGAATAGCATTTTTGAACTCTGTCCCATTATCACACCGAATACCCTTAACCTTTTTGTTCAACTGATTTTCAACAAGAGTGATGAATTCAGTCAGCACTTGAGATGTTTCATCTTTGGTTCTGAGAAAGAAAACCCAACAAAATCTGCTATATCCATCAGTGATTACCAAACAGAAGAACTTATGATCAATGCTTCTGACTTGAGTTGGACCAAACAGATCCATGTGAAGCAACTGAAGAGGTTCAGTAATGATGCTCATAGCATTGATAGCTTTATAAGTAGCTCTGTGTTGTTTTCCTTTGTTGCAAGCGACACAATTGTGATCATTTGTGAAAACTTTGGTGGGAAGTCCTTCAACAAGACCCATTTTAGAGAGTTTGTTAATGGTCTTGAAATTCACATGCGCCATTCTTCTATGCCATTTAGTGGACTCATCAAGAGATGCTTTAGCCACCAAGCAAGTGAGATCGCCACCTGGTTGAACTTCATTAAGGTTGAATGTGTATAAGTTGTGAGTTCGAGGAACCTTCAGCAGAATTGAAGTTTCTTCTGGGAGTATGAAGTCTTTAGACAGCACAAGACATTCATTCTCAGTGAAGAGAACTTTGTTCTTAGTGTCACAGATTTGTGAAACAGAGAACAAGTTGAAATGTTGAAGTTCCTTAACAAAGTACACATTTTCAAAATCCAGATGAGGTGTCTTTATGGTGCCTTTCCCTGTAATACTCCCATCACTTCCTCCAAATGTTACATTGCCTCCACCTTCTATAGGGACAAAATTGTGCATCATATCTCTGTTCCCAGACATGCTTCTGGAACAACCACTATCAACAATACCAATATTCTTATGCTTAAGGGGATGATCCTACAAACAACAACAAAAATATATACAAACAGTTAGTATTCAGGGGAGGTTCAAGTCATTACTGACTTGAACCTGCCTTGTGGATCACAGGTTTAGGGCATGAAGTTTTAGAGGATCCACCATTGTTCTTGGTCCTCCATTGATAATTTGGTCCCTTGTTGGTCCAAGAACAACCTGCTGAGGGCTTCACAGCAGTGTTCCCATATCCCATCCCAGCATACATGGAGTCAATATATGTAGGCCAATAGTCATGTTTAAAGAATGGGCTCGTTGGTTGGCCATAAGGTCTAGTAACTGAACTTCTCCAATGAGAGTCAGTTTTAGCTGCTTGTGGGACATAAGGTGGAATATTAGCAACATTGGTCCAGTTAGGTTTGTGTTTCTGGAGAGTAGCACATGCACCCAATCTTTGTTCATAAAAATCACAATCCTTAATCAAATGAAATTTACTGCCACATACAAAACATGTCTTCTTCTTAGAAGTTTTATTCAAATAGGAAGATGTTGGATTACATGCAGAAGTACTTAAAACAGATACATTCAAGGAATTGTTTTTAACAGACTGATTATTCAAACAGTTAAAAGATAAGTCTTCAGGAGAAACTGTCTTGGAAGTTGATTCCTCAGTAGCTCTCCTAGAGGGCTCACAAGTAGACTGGGGTGCAGGCTTGGGTGTTGGTTCAGGCTTGGGAAGGTCAGACTTCTCATTTGAATCACAGCTTTCATAGGAAGTAGACCCTTGATCCGATGAATTGTCACTGTCAGAGCACGAGACAAAATCATTAGATGAGGTATCAGGGTCTGGCAAGTCTTTTGACTTTCTGCCATATAAGTGATGTGATCCATCAAAGTCAACAGTGATGGATAGGTCTGTGGGCATAAATTCACCTCTAATAGGACCAGGGACATCATGCATTTCACCTTCTTTTACAAAATTAGCTAACTTAGCTGGTGTGGATTTACGACCATCATACTTAGCTTCTGCTCCTACATACTTTCGAAAACCTAATCCTAATCCAGAGGTTACTGTTTGACTGTTATAGAGTTCTTTGGCCAGATTATCTCCTGAAATTAACCATTCCTTATGCATAGCTATTTCCTTAGCTAGTTTTTTCTTAAGCTCTAGGTTTTCAGACACAGCTTCATCCTTAGCTTTCTCAGACAGTTTTAAGTAATTGGCTCCAGTTGACCTGTTCATCCATGGTGAGGAGAGCTGCTGAAGCTCCAGCTTCCTGCTGTTTCTGCTGATAGGAAAGATATTTGGCTCCATCTCCATTCTTTCTGTCCTTGCATTCTCTAGAGAAATGCCCCATCTGATGACAAGTGTAGCACCTGACTTTCCCCCTATCAAAGCGAGCTGGTTCCTTTCCCTTGAAAACAAACTTCCTTCCAGCCTTCTCTTCAAATCTTTTGATGTCCACTGACAGCAAAGCCACCTGCATTTTCAGCTTCATTTCCTCCATTTCAAGAGGGTCCACCTGATCAAAGTCTTCATATGCAAGATACTGCTGAGTATCATAGTCAGCAACAAACGAATGAAGAACATCCTCCATCACACTACTAGACCTAGCTTGAGAACTTGGTGGAGTGGGACGAGGGTTATGTGGTGCAGGGGGAGTTGAAGATGATGATGGAAAGTAGTTGGAACTAGGAGCTTGTACCATCATGTTGGAATGAGATGTCCCAACAAAAGCTGCATGGTTAGAAGAAGATGTACGGTAGGGAGTCCTGACATCTGGTTCAAGAGTTCTGAGTCTGTTGTATAGCTCATCAAAGGTGAGCATGTCCAACCCTCCTTTAGCCTTGAGTGCAATACTAACATGTAACCATGATGGTGGCAGGGACCGCAAGAACTTTGAGTTGCAATCTTCATTGTCCGGTTTAGCATTCAGCTGATTCAGCTGACTCAAGATCCTATGGAACCTGTCGTATCCCTTGTGGATACCTTCTTCTTCTGATATGCTGAAGTCCTGAAACTGTTGTCTTAGCATGGACTTCCTCATTCTCTTTGATTCTTCATTTCCACCGAACCTGGCTTTGAGAGCCATCCATTTGTCTTTAGCATCATCCATATGGTGAAAATCACATAGATGATCTTCAGGTATGGCTTGAAGCAGAATAGTTTTCACTTTATGCTCTCTCTGCATGGCCAGCACTTCTTCAGCAGTTTTTGGTGGAGCCATGATAAACTTCCCATCTCTGTCAGGAATCATCTTCTTTAGACTATTTCCTTTCTTTACTACCTCCCACAGATTCCAATCAATATTGGAAATCCTGTTTTCCATCTTCATAGTCCAAAGTTCATATTCTTCCCTCTTTAAATAAGGGAATTTACCATTGCTGTTTGTGAGACTGAGCTGTTGCATGGAAGTGGTGTTGGTGTTGTTTGTGTTGGTGACTTCATTTTCATTATCGGATCCAGGCATGGTGAATGAATGTTTGATTGTATGGGGGGAGAATGGTTCTTAGTATCGTAGAGACTTTCCCGAGGCTCTGATACCACTTGTTAGAAACAAAGACCTTGATAGATCTTAAGCACTCGGAGATCGTTAGCGTTGCCTATGTAATCACAAGCAAACTAATAGAAGATCTCTACAACTTGGTATTGTAGCGGAAAATAAATACAAGTTATAACAACTAAGAACACTTTTGATCCTCTATGGATCTTTGATTATAGAAACTCTATGTTTCGGATAGAATACAAGACTTGAGAAACTTTTGAAAAACTTATCTATTACAATCTAATATGGTTTCTTATATAGGCAAGAAACCCTAATGAGCGTTGACAAATTACGCTTCTACTACTAAACTAGACTAAGCATGCAACTAGACAAGCATGCATCTAATCATATTGTTTTGTTAATCATTTTGTTTATTCTGATAAGCTCTACATAATACGGCGCCAACCTATACATACGGCGCTGACTTTTATTCTAAACAGAGCTTATCTCTCCTACGTGGTTCCCACTTTCAGCAGCAACACACTGTCTGCTTTATCACTTCTGCTGAAGTATAACTTCGGCAGCATCAATTCTTCTTCGGCAGAATCTCTTCGACTGAAGCTTCGGCAGAATCAGTAGTTTGTGCTTCGGCAGAATCAGTAGATTACCTTAATTCCCAACATTTATCATACCAAAATCACTTTGACAAATTATAAGTGCACACGTAGCAAGCAAATAGTGTGACAAAGACGCAAAAGAAGCAAGACGGGAGATTCATGCAAGCCATGTTTAAATTATAACATTTAAGAGCATGTATCATTTAGACCATCTTATGCATAGATTAAAGGAATGTCAACAAAAGACAATAGCTTTAAAACATGGATACATCAATAACAAAATGACATATTATGAGGTCACAAGTAACACGTTAATCATGCGAAACATCATACAAGGGACATAATTGCTTCAACTATAAATATCATGAAAATCATGTTTACGCTTAACATAAAGTAGCATAAAGCATCATAAAGATAAAAACCTTTCTAGCGTTTATACATTTGACAATTAATCAAGTAGATATCAAACACCAAGAAAATGTCAAGACAATTGATCATTTTAAACAAGAGCATGTAATCAACACATGTATGTGTAATGCAAGTGGTTTAAATAAACTAAAGGAATAAAATTCATATCTTCTACTTGTTTGATTGGTATTCCTAAGGCGAGGCAAACTATCATTATTTTAACACTTACTTTAGGCAAGTATAGGAAAACAGAATTTTCAAGTTGGAGAATGAATATTAGACTATTACTAGCGGTGCTCAATTAAGGCTAAACACGACCATTTTTACGGGTGATTCCACATACCCAACTTATCTCCTTGAAGCAATTCAATTAGGTCAAATTGAGTTTCTAGTGCAATAGGTTCTCCAGTAGTCATTCTCATGGTAGAAATATGGGAACTCCTATTTTCTCCTATTAAAGTGTATAAAAGATGATATTTTACAATACTTGGCTTAATGTGACTCAACTAATATGCAATATAACTAAGGTGATGAGGATGTCATAATATACAAAAAAAAATTAACTATGGTGTGTTGATTTTTAGAAAACAAACAATATGTTTTTAATCTTGTGTTTAGAATCTAAGGTTGTTCAAATTACATAGCTAATTGTATGATCTAATGGATGACATATTTTATGTTGAGTTGAAGTGTGTATTCTAAATGTGATTTGATCATCTAAGACCAGGGAATGGAATATGTTAAATTAAGAACGTTCTCAAGAATCTTTGGATTTTTATTCAACAAGAATCCAAGTAAGGTTACCAACTTCAATAGATCTTGTGTATGCTCTAGAGATGTGTAGTTTTAACCTTGGATATGCACAAGGTTTGAGAAAGGTTAGGTTATGATGTACGCTTGAAAGGAAATAGATACAAATAGTATCTTTCAACAAATGAGATTATCATATGGGATAAATTTATCATGCTTATTAAAATAAGTTTGACAAGATGAATTGGATACGCTAGTTCATAGAACTTGTAGATGTTTGTTTCAAGATCATTTAGCCAATGAGGTGTAATGAAATCTATTGTAACATAAACATTTATGTCGCAAGGAGAGATTGATGCATAGGATATACAATATCCTTTTAACAAGATGATAACTTAACGCATGATTTATTAGGCATAATGGTTTTCAAAACATCATGTTTTCCTAAATGAAGATATGAAGCCAAAGTGTTTGAATAGGATAGTCCTATCCTAAATATACTTGGTCTCAAGATTATATTCACTAGATGATGACAAGAGGAATTCACTCAAGTTTCTTATGTATAATCCTCAAGAGTCATTGTTGCTCGGGGTGTATGATGTTGGCTTTGAGATAGCATTTTAACATATTTTATTAAAATGTTGATTTAAGGTTTAACGAAATTTATGCAGAAGTTTAACGACAAAGTATTACTAATACTTTGATAATTTGTGAAGGTAGTACTACTTATACCTAGTGTAATTTGACAAAAGTTAACAGGAGCATCATGCTCATTTGATAGTTGAGGTTCTAGCAATAATGATTCAGCTAAGTCCTTATAGGTGGGAAAGTATGGTTGAGTTTGTTTAACATGAATGCGACTCAGTACGAGTATTGGACACAAGGGCTATTTGAACAATGCACTCAACGAATTCAAATGATGGTAAGGATGGTAGATTGGTTTATCTAGGTGGTAGGTCTTCTAGTGTGTCTAAATAAGGATGTGGTGATGTAGAGGTTTGTTGTGCTATGGGAGTACTTAGGTTGATTATTTGTCCATAGATGTTGAGCACAACAAGTAAGGATACTAATTCTTACGGTTCATTGGTTGGTAAAACTAGTAGGTGAAGTGCTTGAAGTTTTGGTCATGTTTGTGAAGCTTAGGGGATAAGATATATCACAAAGGTTAATGTAATGAGATAATGGTGAAAGAACAAGTGAGCTTAAGTGGTAGATGTTAAAGGATGAAGACCTATTGACATTTGCTTTATTGATTGGGAGAGTGTTAGGACAAATGCCACCGAAGGTGTCAAAGTGGGATAAGTGCCATAGTAGGTGTCAAAGAGGGATAGTAGGTGTCAAAGAGGGATAAGTGCCACAGTGGGTTGTTTGTTTTAGATAAGTGTTCTAGTTGAGATAGGATAAGTGTTTGATTCATTTTAGGATTAGTGTTTTAACATGTGTTGTTAAAATACTTGGGTGTTGATTTTTCGGATATGACTTTTAATGACTATAATTGCAAGTCACATATACTTGAATATTTCGAATGAAATACTTGAGTTGTCAATCCTACCTTGTTGAGATTATAGAGCTTAGATTGCACTCAAGGATACATCTTTAACATAAGTGTGAGTTATAAATTGATGTAAATCGTTATCGTCTTGGCAAATGACACATTATTTTCAAGTTAACCAAGTGAGGAAAAACATGTAGATACAAAACAATATCTATATTCACATGTTAGACTTGTGTATGATATCTTTGCAAATAATGAGTCCGGATTTGTTAGTCTAGGTGGCAAGTCATCCAAGTCATTCGCAAATAGATGAGGAGATGTTGGTGGTATTGCACAAAGTTCGATAGGTACAAGTTTTGGAGACTTTGGTAGTGAAGGTGTTTTGGATGGTTGTGAAGTAGTCATAATGGTGGGTGATTTTGGTGGTGGAGTTGGAGTACTTAAGTTTAGAAAGTTCTGATCTTGAATGGGTGATGAGATGTTGAGAGGTGACGAGTCTGAGGATGAGGAGTTTAAGTTAACGAAGCAACAAGATCGAACACTAATCCTAGTGGTTTTCGTAAGTGGCTTGTTTGAGGTTGAGGATTTAGTCATTTTGACTTTACTTTAAGAAATGATAAGCTTAAGGAGAAGTAATAGTGAAGGTGTGGAAATGACCATCCTGAATGTGTTAATTTATGGAACTAAGGATTCATGGAGAAATGTGTTTGATTGATGTTAATCCATACAAAAATTGTGGCTTCTAATGAGTTGGAAGTGTTTAAGAGCATGTCAAACATCCTAAATCAATCCATTGTGGATGTGTTGTGTAAGATATGAAAGATATGCAGTAAATGAATTTCAATCAATGCAAAATCTTAGAAGTCAGACACCCACGGATTGCAAGGAACCAAATTTAGGGTTCCTTCCTTTATAGGAAAAGGTTCCTTGGGTGGATTTTGAAAATTTTTAAATTTTTGTGGGAAATAGATATCCTATTGGTCTAAGTAAGTTAAACTAGTCCTAATATAAATGGAAAGCAGGAAAAACTATCCTAGAAACAAAATTTGGTAAATTAGATTGCCGGAATTAGTAAAATTCAGCAACTTACCTGCACTTCCCACGACACCAAATTTTATCAAGGACGGAACCAAATTTTTGGGTCCGTTGAATCCGTGCTGTGCAAAAATGTTCACAGAGGAGTTTTTTTAACCCTCGGGGACTTTTCCGAATCCTGAAATTTTTCTTAAAACATATGGAGAGAATTATTTCTAGTTAGGAATAAACAATAACACACATATAAACACACGGGAGCATGTATTTCCAATAGGGGCTAGTGATTTTCACTAAATAGTGAAAACGATGAAAATTTGATAACATCAAAATGTTATCCCCCTGCATGGCAAAGTTAGTTCACATGATTGTTTTAAGTTTAGTTATCATCCTAGAAAGAGAAAATACATAAAATACATCGTACAACATTATTTTGGTTCTTGTACCAAACACTCCTTAAACCTTCATTTTAACACTTGAACTTATATGCTGGAGATTATGCAAAACAACATTTTTAACGTACTTGACTAATTTACTTGGTACTCATTACTAAGTGAGTTATGAATTCATAAGTTATGAGAGATGTTAGTATAACATATGCAAAGAAGGTGATCTAAGTTTATAAGCGATGGTAAAAAAAATTTTCAACTTAGTGCACAAAATCTAGTAAATGTTCTATTGTGCATAAACAAGAAATCGACAAACAAGCGAATAAATGACATGGCAAGATTGACACTTATGTTATACAAACGAATAAGTGTAAACAACAATTTGAAAATAAGTAAGAAACATATATGTAAACAACATAAACAAGTAGTCATTTATTATAACATAAAAAGAAAAAATACTTTTCGTCATTTTGCGTTTAAATATGACGATGTATACCAAGCATGATTAGTTTCCTTTAAAAATATTACCAAAATATTAAGTTTCAAATGAAATTATATCAATGTTCTAAGAATACCAACTTAAATTACTTGACTCAAAAATTTTAGTTTTTATGTTAAAGCGAAACTTAATATCTTGGACATACTGTAGTATTTAGTCTATTTTACTTATTTAAAATTAGACTCAGGCCATGAGAGTATTTTTAAATGAAAGTATACTTAATTCCCTTTAAAGTGATAGGTGGCTCGACTCGTACGGACTTACGGTCAATTAGTTATGATTTTTTGAAGTTGGCCAAAAAACTGCATACTGTGCAGACCAAGGAACCAAAATTTTACAAGGGAGGAACCCTTTTTTTGGTTCCGTCCAATCCGTGGTCTTCACAGAATGATGAAAAATGTACTTACGCATAGCGAGAAAGTGTAAGACTTACTAGATCTGATAGAAAAAATATAATACACATATTTTGTTTATTATTTTCACTAATGTGACTCATCTAAACATTTAACAACAAAATTTCTAAGTATAATTAGCAAAACATTTTTCATATTATATTTCGCTTTAATGGTAATTTGATACATGGATCGTGCTCAATTTTAAAAACCATTTGTTTTGAAAATAAGAGCTACGAGGCTCTGGTACCAATTGTGAAAACGTAGAAGGGGGGTGAATACATTACCGTTTAAAAAATTTAGATCTTTAGTATCAAATCGCTTATGAAGTTTATTATAATATGAAAGTGTCAATTATCGTTTGTGACTAATATAAAGCATAGTAAACCAAGTTGTCACACAAACATCAAACCACATCACAAGCAATAATATAGTGCAATTATAAAAGTAAATAGATAAAGAAAGGAAAGTGCAAACCGAACACGAGGATTTATAGTGGTTCGGTCACGGATCTCCTCTCCGCCCTACTCCACTCCCCGAGTACCCAACTCGAGAGTTACTTCACTAGATCAACAAGCTCCCTTCTTGGTGGAGAAAACCTTACAATCGTCGCTTACACTTTTTTCGGTACAAAGCTAAATACTGGGTTCTAGTTCGAGGTAGAACCAACCTAACGTCGCCTATACAATATTTCCGACACTAAGCTAGATGTCGAGTTCTTTCCGGGTACAACCACTCGCGTTATGTTTTAAGGTCCAACATAACAAACCTTGTGTTTTATGGTACAAACACATAAACCATCTAATTTAGTTTGGTGAAAGTGTTGCGATGATGCAATAATGTTTACAATAATGATCAATGACATAAATGTCTAATGGATATGAATGACTACTTCTAAATGAACTTCCATTGATAGGAAGCCTTCAAATGACGAAGATCACATGTTCCTCAAGCTTGATGTGATAGATCTTCATGTATGTATGCTTGTGGTGAATGAGGATGGCTAGATCTCCAAGCTTTCCTTGGTTGAACAAAATGTAAAGTATGCTTACAACAAAGATGAATGTTAGAAGCACTATGATCATGTGATGATGAGGGTGATTAATGTATGTTACTATATGGTTATCTACAGATCTAAATGATGAAAGAAAGAGAATGTGTGTTGGAAGGGATGAAGAAATGAGAAAACAATGGGTTGGTATTTATAGCCAAAGTGGTAATCAACAAAATAATATTTTATTAGATTTGATATCTTAGAATATCTTCCAAGGTCTTGCAAATCTAACCAAATCTTCTAAAGATCTTAAAGAGATATGATGATGCATGGAATGTGTAAAAATACATTTTCATTTAGATTAAAATGTTTGTGAAAACAAACTTGTAAAATGTATTATGTAAATAGTTGATATAATGTCTAGTTACCTTTTATAAAATAAAATATCTAGTTGAGTGCTTGTCAAAATAAAATGTATTTTGTCAAGTGTAAGTAAACTTTAGTACTTGTATGAATATTATAGTTAGTTTACTTGTACAAATAAAAGTATATATTTGTTAGAAATTTTACAAAAGATGTATTTGTATAAAATACTTGTGAATGCAAAATGTAAAATGAGGTTTGAAATAGAATGGTTAACCTATTAAAATACTTAGTGACTCTAAACATATTTTAAACATTCTAAATGATTTGTTAAGGGTTTTGATCATAATGCCACATAACAAACATGTACGAACCTGTGTTGTAACATACGAGGACTTGAGACATTGAGAGGTGTTGAATGTATGTTGAGACAAAATGTGATTACGAGTAACATGTACATTTTACGTTATGTAGTACAAGTTACATGTTTGTCATCAATCAAAACAAGCGAGACTGTATAGATTAAGTATCGTAATATTTGCACTAACAGAAGTGAAATTGTAATCAAATTGAAAACTGCAAGGGCTTTATGGCCTTGTGGTGGAGCTAAACTCTAATGAAATTTGCAGGACCTTTGGAAAGTAGTAGGCTATGTTAACAAAATTTTACGCATAGAGGTTGCCTTGCTTTTTATATAATTCTTACACATGAATCTTCCAAAAGATTTATGCAGGATCTTGACAAGGATGAACAAGCAATTCATAAATCTCCTTATCTTCTTTACATTTTGAATTCTAGTTTTTGCAGGTTCAAAGGAGAATTTTTAGTATCTATTAAAATAAGCATTACGTTTTTCACAAATTTATAAACGTTCCTTTTCTTTTCCAAAATTAAGCTATGTATTTCATGCTTAGACCATAAACTCGTTTAGCTTCTGTATCTTTTTTAGGACACTCACCCTGGCTCATTGCATATGTCCTCCAATAAACAATAAAAACAATTGCACTACTGGAACCTAACATAAACTTCAATAAACAATTATGTTTAATGATTTGATCAAATATCTAAAAGCTTATTGAAAACATTCAAAACTCTGCATCTTTTTCACAAAAAGTAGAATATAAACAATTGACAGGCCCGAATCTGCCAACGCACATATATGTGCACTGATGCTAAGATAGCTTGGTATCAGACTCTGAACTGAGATAACAAGGAAGATTGTAGTTCAATCAAACATGAATACATTTTACCAGCAACATGTTCCACAAAGTCTTTTAACGAAAGTTGCTTACGTAACAGGGTACCATTATCTTGGCAAATAATATTAACATATTGTCTTACGATCATCAAACAAATAAAAAAGCAAGGAACAAGATATAATAAATCGGAAGACCAAGAGACGTATGCTTACTGTTTGCAATAAGGGGATTGGTTAAAGTTCCATCTGGTCTTTTGAGATTAACTCTCACTCTCCCTACTTGCATGTAATCCCTTTGGTAAGCCTTATCAATCTTCAAAACAATTACAATACATTAGAAAACTAATCTCTTCAATCCCCACAAAAAGAGCTTCATGATGCTCAGATCAAACTCATAGTGTTATATTGATTCGTTAATTCAAAACCAATATGTTAATATTTCATAGTTGTAACATCCCGTAAGATTTAGCTAAATCAATTTAATAAGGTAGATGGATGTGTTTTTAATTAAGATGAAATGAATGAAAAAGATAGATGAATGACTTTATATATGGGCAAAATAGTTATTTAAGGGATTTGGCAAAAGATAACAGATGTTGACTAACGAAAAATGGGTCAAGGGACTGATTTAGATTATAAAAACCTTATTTTGGACTCCCCACGATGAAAAGGGCAAGTTTTGTCCCAGTGTGATGTTTTGGTACAAGATTAGGGACCAACAGTGTATTTTAGTCCAATTAATGTTTAGGAAGTATTCGCACTACTACAATAAGTCCTTTCAAGACCTGTTGTAGAATCCATCTAGACCATATTTTCATGGGGTCTCTAAGTGGGGGGCTCTCCATGTGAAAACCATATCCAGACCGGTTTAAAAACTGGTCTTGATTATTACAATCGAGACCGTCTTACCCTCTATAAACCCGACCCCAATTTCATTGTCAAGATCTGTTTTTGAGTGTTTCACGGGTCTTATTTTATATATAGAGACCTGTTTCATTCAATAAACCTGTCTATTACCTTTTTGAAAAAAAAAGAGAAATGTTTTTAACTATTCCAGTCTCCAGCGCAAATCCAGATTTCAACTTCAATTTCAATTCCAGATTTCAAATTCTAGGTTCTAATTTCAAGATCCACACTCTAGTTTCAAGCACTAAACAGATTTTGATCCATAAATTACCAAATACATCATACATTCCAAGTTTAACTAATAAACCATAAACGTCAATACATATATTCCAGAATTTAACTGAGATGATAACGATTTCTAGCACTAAACGTATGTACGTTCCAAAATGCCTTTTACAAAAAAGTAGTTCGTACGTATCATCTTAACTTAAATACTAGAACGCACAAATGCCTAAAACTAAAGACAACGGCATAACCAACTACCTATCAGTAATGTCAATCAGATTGGACATAACTGATGCACTTTTCAACGGTGTCTTCAATCTGATTCATGGAGAACGGACGATTGTCATGCCAAGGGATCTACATGTAAAAAAAGTATACAATATATGTTAAAATTTGTAACACAAAACAAAATTAAGAAAACTTGTTGCATCCGTTAAGTATGGAATTTTCGTTTACTTATTCTAAAATCAACAATGAGGTAGTACTTACACTATTAGGAAAGTGATCTTGATGAACAGTTACAAATTCATGCATCCATTTGAGTATATAGTATCCACATTCCCATCTTTCAGCTTGTTGATTACACTACATTTAATAAACCAAGTAGTGTACATGTTAAAAGTTGTATAAAACAAAAATTTGTTTGAATGTATCTAATGATAGTCAGACAGTTTACCTTGACAACTTGGTAATTTGCAACAAACTTATTCAAACAGCTTGTAAGCCAATAACTTCGCTCCGTCCTTTTCTTATTCTTTGGCTGATATGAATCCAAGATGTAGCACATGCGTTGTTTAGGGCATACAACAAACAACACCCAATGGTTCCCCTGATAAAGTTAAAATGAAATTATTGACCATAACCAATATGCACATAAGCAATTAAACAACTTAGATAGTAGCGTATCATACTTTTCTATAAATGGTGCAAGGAAAATGTCGTAGGTAGAATTGAATGCTCTCGTCAAGTAATCTTTAACACCTGAAGTATTGTTAAGGTGATAAGGTTTTAAAAGGTACCATTTTGAGGGGTCGTTTAAGTCCTTATTTGATCACTTTTGTATCCGTTATTGCTTAATATCGTTCCTTTTCACTTTTTAGGTCTCTTGAAGGCAAAATGCTGGAATGGCACTTATTTGGACGAAAAGGCGCGAATATATGAAGAAAATGGCCAAAGTCAAAATCGAGACACTCACAGTTGCTGAAACTTGAAGGCAACGGCGTCAGGTGTTAATGGCGACGCCGTCCCAAAATTATTGTGACGATCCAGAACCCAAAACTCGTATTTTCAAGTGACGACGTCTAGTTGTGAAAGAGTAGGCCGTCGCTACTCAGACGGCCTAGATGCAATCCAGACGACGTCAAAAGCTGAAGAGGACGGCGTCACGGACATAAGGTGACGCCGTCGCAAGGTTAACGTGGCCAAGACGAAACCCTAATGGCGGCGACACGACGGCGTCACTAAACAAAAGGTGACGCCGTCGCAATTGTAATCTTATATATAGAATCCGAATTTTTCAGTCTTTTGTGGAGAGTCTTTGGAGTAAAAACCTAAAACCGAACCTAAGGTGTCTTGTACAGTATTTTAGGGTTTTAAACCCTATCTTACATCAAGATAAGTCTTTACTTCATTAATTCAATTATGTCTTTGATTATTTGTGTGTATGCTTGCATGTTTTCCATGTCCGGCTAATTTATTTGTGTGTTTGCTTAGGAAGTATGAAACTTAATTATTAAATATTGATTGGTTGTTTCTTATCTTAGTTGAATAATGATCTAGTAATGCGATAGGTCATTCGTTGTGTACTTAATGCTTGATTCATCTTTGTAAACCTTAGAATATAATTACCTGAGTAGTTGTAGGCTAAACCATCCAAAGAGCGCCTTAGAGTAGGAGTTTATCATCCCTAGTGGGTTTGTAGACGAGACCCTTTGGTAAGTTCGAAGAGTTAGGGAGAAACGCATACCCTACAACTTTAGACACACAACGCAACTAGGAATAAGACGTGACACTCAACCATCAATAGGAGATAATTAAGGAGTAATACAAACTAAGTAAACACATCTTTAAACTATCATACGAGCACACATTAATTAGACATAGACTCCCACAACCTTAGTTTAGATAATTAGATAATAGTAGAGTAATCGGTAGAAATACCAACCCCCCAAATCCAATACCCGAGATTCGTACCTTTCCATTTCATAAAACATAAAAAAGATAAAAAATAATCTTCCTCAACCTTAACCTTAGCGTAGTAACTCCTTACTAGCATTCCTATTCCCCTAGAGAACGATATCAATACCCGTGGCTTACCCTAATTACTACACTACAACGATTAGGTTCACTGCCTAGGGTGTTATAAAACTTGCTCGAAGAAAAGGAAGTTTCCTTGACCCCGAACGACGCGTGTAGCGTTATCAAGTTTTTGGCGCCGCTGCCGGGGAATAGAATAGCTAGTTAGTAGTCCACCTCGTTTAGGTTTCTTTGCTTGATTCCTATCAAGTAAACTTTTGTTTTCTCATTTTTAGCTTCCTCGTAGTCTATCCCCCTTCTTCGTGACCTTTGTTCGTAACCATTTTCATTGACTATTCCGTTAGCCGTTATGGAGAACTCGAATCTGCCAAAACTTTCACCCAATCAACGAAATCTACTACATAATTTACCCCTTCCACTCCCAAATGAGATCTTGAGGTTCCAGCAACATCATGATGAATCCTTTCCTGAGGCGTGGACTCGAATTAAATATTTATTACAAAAAGTCCTTTATCATGGTATTGATTTACTGTTTCCACTACAATTCTTTTACACTCGTATCGCCCACGAAACCCAAAGGAGACTTGACTATGTAGCGGATGGGGATATTTGGGGACGTGGTGTTCGAATTGCATGGGAAACCTTTGAGATGCACGCCCAATTTAGAAGTGGAACATGGGACCCAAAAAACGAATCTTTAGACCTATTTTCAATTTGGAAACTTCGGTCGGAAAGGTTGTTTAGGAAGGAGATGATTAGAGTTGATGTACCAAGGTGCATGTCATGGTTAGGCGCTACCACAGTACAAAATGAATACATAGGTGATCTTGATAAGATGGAGGATAGAGTAGAAAATCCAATCCCATCGGATAACCCACAAGTCCTACCATCACTTGAGAAACACACACCGCCTATGACTTACCCGGAAGTAGTAGAAGAAACTATAGGAACCCCAATAAAGGTAGAACCTTTGGACCGACCACAAGTAGTGGATGTGGGTTTGAACGCTTGTAGTGATGACCTTTCTCTTAGCCCTAAAGAAGTTCCTAGTTTTGATGAACCGGAGCCTCAACCGAAACCCTTACCCAATTTTCCGTCTTTAGATGTGAATCTTGGAATTGAATTAGGCTCCAATCCACCCATCAAAATAGATAGTCCGGGTGGTTGCTTGATAAAAGTGGTAGACTCTAGGCCATGTAGAGTGGAAGCTAATATAGGAATAACCCATGACCTTACACACTTATATCACCCATTCGTGGTTGATAACAAGAAACATTATGGGTTTAAACCGGGTTTATTAGGTCAAGATGGATCCTTAACTAAGAATCTTTTGAAGTTGATAGAAGATGATCCATTTTTAGGAGGGAGATTTGATTCACCCGCTACACCAATAGACTTAGGTAAAGTTATAATGAATGGAGCACACTCCTTTGAGCATATAAATCACCCATCACCCTCTCCTCACGTAGCAAATTTCCACCCTAAGGGTGTGTATTGCTACTATCACCCGCACTTAAACTTAAGTGTAGGAAAAACTTCCCCTTTATCTGTTAAATAAGGGTAGAGTCAGGCTCGTGACTCGAACAAAAACAAGCGTGTTGGAATCACTCCTAAACAGTATTTCAAGTATTTATATTTCATATGTAATAGGTAGCTTTATTATGGCCTTTATGTTTGTTTAAGGTCCAACTTATGTAGAAGGCCCATAAGCTGAGGCCCAAGCCCAATAAGGAATAGGGAAGGAGAGGGAGTGTTGCCCTAGCTCCTTGCCT
Source organism: Chrysanthemum seticuspe (assembly GCA_019973895.1). Lineage (NCBI taxonomy): Eukaryota > Viridiplantae > Streptophyta > Magnoliopsida > Asterales > Asteraceae > Chrysanthemum > Chrysanthemum seticuspe. The sequence continues at coordinate 243,423,919 of BPTQ01000009.1, forward strand.
ATAAATACATTGTAATAACCTTCATTTGAAGGTTGGTTGTTCAAGTTATTCTCTTTCACTACACTCTACGCATAACCGGTCAAGTATACTTGTGTGTGTGCTTGGCTTACTTGTTCAATCGCCTTATCTCTTCTCTTATAAGCTTGTGTTGTAAAACTAGTGACCTAACAGTGGTATCAATCGCCAAATAGTTGGGTGTACTCGTTTGTTTTTGAAGTTTTGGTTTTGGGTCTTACGCGTAAAGATAACACAATCTTTGGTACGCTTAAAAACTAATTTTTTACACTATTGAATCCAAGATTCTTGTACTTTCAACGTTATTAGGTGTTAAACTATTGGTTTTTGGCAAAAAGTTTGGAACTTTACGTGTTTTTCCTTGTTTTTAACCTTGTTTTTGTACGTAAGTGTTATCCTACGCGTAACTATTTTAAGTGCTTTGGATCATCAAGTTTCACACTTTTGTGTTATTTTGGTGTTATTGAAGCTATTTCAACACACAAAAACTGATTTAGAAACACATTTGGATAGAATCACAGTTACGAGTAATCTTACGCGTAACAAAACCCTAAAATTACGCGTAAGACTTTCCTTGGTTTGATCTTCAATTTTCTGGTTTATTCCGTGTTTTCTTACTTGGATAAGTCTGAAAATACGTCGACTTTGGATATCTTTTGCACTGTGAAGTGTAAAAGATCACTTGGGATAAAACCCTAATCTTACGCTTAAGCATAAGCTTACGCGTAGAAAATATTACGCTTAAGATTCATCTTACGCGTAGACTTAGTCCTACGCATAAGGTAATCCTACGCCTAACTTTCTACGCCTAACTTACTGTTTACGCATAACATTAGTCTTTTTTCCTGCTTACGCGTAAGCTAAATCCTACGCGTAACTATTCTTGTTACGCGTAACTTTTGGTGTTTTTACGCATAAGTGCTACTTGGTTCTTGTCATTTCTACGCCTAAGGATACTTCATCAACAAAGGTTCATTCGACTACAAAGATCCATTATTACTACACAAGTTTATCATCATGTCTCAACCACCATACTCTAACTACTTCCCTCACACTTATAATCATCAATAACAACAACAATTAACTCCACAACATCAACAATGGAATCAACAACAAGCAATTTATCAACAACAATTTAATCAGCAACATACTCCACAAATTGGTGCAATTCCACAACCACAAATGGTTCAACCACCACCAAGTCTTCAAACTCTACCCTACACAAACGATTTCAATCAACATCCATCACGAAACACTATGAAGGAACCCACTTGGTTTGCAAAGATGTGTGAAGCTTTAAGCAGCCAACAATCAATTCATGAAGCTGGATCACTTGATAGACCTCCAATGCTCACTCCAGGAAACTACGATCAATGGGTGATCAGGTTCTTTAGGTTCTGTGATCTGAAGAAACCACATGGAAAGTTCTTAAAGAAGGTTATCTTGGAAGGTCCATTTGAGATGCCTACTGTCATTGTACCCGGAGATCCAAACGCAGTTCCACCAAGAGATGAACAAACCAACATTGCCACTGTTGCAGATTTAAATCCTACAGAACTTCTACACTATGAAGCTGATGAACTTGCAATGGAATACATCCTTTTAGGATTACCAAACCCAATTCTTCGTAGTGTTGATGCTCAAAAGACTGCACAAAAAATGTGGGATCATATTCGTCTTCTTATGGAAGGATCTGTACTCAATCAGGAGGATTTGGAATCCAAAATTTACTTGGCTTATGAACACTTCATGATTGAACCTGGAGAGACACTTGAGTCATATCATCACCGATTTTCAGACATCATCAATGATTTGGATAAACACAACATCATCATGCCAAGAATTGCAGTGAATACTAAGTTCCTGAGTAGTCTTGGTCCAGAATGGGAGAAGTATGTCATTTTTCTCCGTCAAGCAAAGAATATGCATCATTCTACTTATGGATTGTTGTACGATTACTTGAAGCCTCATGAAAAGGAAGTTGATCGGGAAAGGATTCTCCGTGCTCAAATTGCTAAACAGTCACAACCGGACAATCAACAACTTGCCTTGTATGCTCAACAAAATTATCCCTCTCAACCAGCAACTCAACCAACTGCTTCCAACACACCTTCACAGCAACAACCTCAACCTCAACAAAATCAATTGGTCCCATACAGCAACAATGCTCAAGCATATGTTAGTGAAGCCACTGAGGAAATCGATCCATTCGAAGCATTGCAACAAGGATTTGTGATGATTGCTAATGCTTTTGGCCTTTACACCAACAAATCCAACAATCGTATTCGTTCCTCATCTAACACACGGACTCAAGCTGTTGTGAACAATGGACGTGTTGAAGTTCAGAATCGTGATTATGGTCGTCAGATGGGCGGTGGTCAAGGGTTTAATGCTGTGGGTAGGAATAACAACAGAGCTCAAGTGGTGGAACAGGGAAATGCTCAGAATCGGTTAAATGGTCTTAGATGCTACAACTGCAATGAGAAGGGACACCTGGCTAATGCATGCCCAAAGCCAAGGACTCGAGGCAGTGCTTATTTCAAAGAGGCCTTGCTTTTGGCTCTTAAGGATGAAGCCGGTGGATCTCTCACAAACAAAGAACAGAGCTTTATGGCAGATGCAGACTCAGATGATGATATGGAGGACTTGCAGGCTAATGCAGCTGTTATGTTGATGGCTAATATGCATGAGCTACACATGAGTGATTCAGGCCCAGTGTATGACAGTGATGGCTTGTCTCAGGTACCCGAACAAACCATCATCATCTCTGAATTAATATCTCCGCCAATATCTGAATCCGGCACGGATCAGACTGTTCAAAATGAGTCTTCTACATCTTCTTCTGATGATTTTCAAGTTAACCCTGTAGTTACATTTGACGATCAAGACGACCATATGGTCCCCTTTGATAATCAAATTGACTCCGTGGTCGTACTTGAGGATCTAAAGAATGATCATGTTGAGACTCACGTTGAACAAGATGATCTGTTGCCTCATCCGGATTTTGCTCGGTTAATTCAAGACCATAAAATCAAAATGGAGGAATGTTATGCATTAAATCAATCCTTAAAAAGTAAAAATGCACTGTTAACCAAGGATTTTGAATGCTTACAAATGCAACTCAACTTTTTCAAAACTCAAGAAAACCGTGAAAAAGGTTTTGAAGCCGCTTTTGCAAAATCTCATCAAAACGAAAAATATTTAGAGAGACAGATGCGTGATCTAGCCGCCTCGAAGAATGCTTTGTTGTCCGAATTAGAACAACTGAAACATGAACATAAAAAGCAAATTAACGCTCTCACCTTGGAAAATCAAAATGCTAAGGCTGAGTTGTTAAATTGTCAAAAACAGTTCTCCGCATACAAAAAGCATTCAACGAATCGGGTAGATGACCTTCTTGCAGAAATTCTCGGTTTGCAAAACAAACTTAAAGAGTTTAAAACGGTTGTTTACAAACATGGTGAATCAGTAACAGCTATTGAAAAGTTTACCTTAAAACCCAATCCAAATGGATATGGAAAAAATCTAGCTGATTACAAACCTAAGCTTTCACTAAAAACATTCAAACCAACTCCTGAAGTTTCCAGTGCACAATACAAAATTGATAATACTGTCATGAGTGTTGTTGAATACCATCGTCAAGAGGAATTAGATGCAGAAGACGAGAGTCGATCTAAATTAAAAAATGTTGTTTACAACAAACCTTTTAATTATAAAAACGCGGTCACTTTCGTCACACCAACGGATTCTTCTAACACACCAAGGGTTATCATCAAAACACCCGAGTCTTCTATTGTCAATCCCAAAACAGTCTTTGCACAAACTTACGGTCCTTTACCTTCCATTAGTGAAGTAAACTCAAAACCTGAAAATCGAAAAATTCTTCGATATTTTGACATTTTCATGGCTGACCTCAAAATTTTACAACATGAGATAGAATATCGATCTGAAATCAAAGTTGAACATTTTCAATCGCCTCTGGCGCGAGAACAAAGAGACATTTTTCAGAAAAATCTTTTACCTAATGTTAAAAACTTGAAAAGTTGTGCAATTGCCTGGGAAAAGGATTTTCATAAGGAACTTGGGGTAATGAAAAACGTTTTCGAGAAAACAGAAACATCTATTACTAACACAAAACGGAAAAAGAAACTGTTGAGAAAAGATGTTGATCGACTCTTGGAAGATGTTATCTGTGCTGATATCCATAATGTTGTGCTATTCTATTCGTTGCCATATGCATCTGATCATATCTCTGCTGATATTGTTGAAACTGTTGTTACTGTTGAAAACACCGATAATGTGCTTCAGATCGAGTCTTTAAAAGCAGAAAATAAACGATTACACACGGAAATTAACAATGCAAAACGTCGTCTTCAATGGTGTGAAAAAGATATTCACAACCATCAACTTAGTTTTCAAAAGAAAATCGCTCAATTGAGTGCACATTCTTCTGATCCTAAAATTGAGCAACTGGATGATCAAAACGTGTCTTTGAAAAGTCAAATATCAAAATATGAACAAGAACTTTTAAAAGTTAAACAGGAATATGGTGTCATATTTGATTTACTCAAAAAGACTCGAGATGAAGCATCTCATGAACTTGATCACTATCTTGCTCACACTAGAGAAGTCATGAATTTTGCTGGTAATATTCATTCTGAAAATCAAGATCTGATTCACACCATCTCTAAGTTACGGGAAATGTTAGGAAAGTATGAACAACTCCCGCCTACTGTGATTAAGAGATTAGCACCAGTCACACTTAGTAATCGTGAACCTAGAATTCCCACTGCCAAATCACAAGTTGCTAATGTGTTTCCCTCTACTGAAACAGGAATAGTTGCATCTTTTCCAAACGTCCGCACTTCACAGCCTAGGAGCACTCAAACGAAGAATAGGAAGTTGCGACCTAAGAAAAGATCAATAAGGAATGCTAAAGTAGAAGAACACCCTAGGAATCTGAATAAAACTCAAGTTACTTCCACTATAGATGTTGCGTCTGGCAAATGTAATAGAAATAGTGATGTAACGAATGCTAAACCGTTAAGCACCTTTGATATTCAGTCTGATGCACCTTGTGATATTTGTCAAAAGAGTATGAATTCTGATTGTCATGACAAATGTGTTGCTAAAGCTATAATCTCTAGATTACGGAATCCTAAGAATCGGAATACCTCTAGGCCCACTAATCATTCTAAGTCTGTGCTTGGTAAACCACCTTCTTTAGATTCTAAGGCAACCATTGCTATCACAGTAGCTCCCACTACACCTCCTAAGAATGTAGTACCACCTAGTGCTTTCACTAAGACTAAAGCAAAGAGTAGTTATAGATGGCAGAAATGGATATATAACACACTTGGATTTAAATGGATGCCTAAAATTATAAATGTGTGTATGTCTAACATATCTGCTTCGGAACCCTCTCACATTTCGGGTTCCACATCTACTTCTATTCCATCTGTGTCGTCTGTGTGTAATGCAGGTGATACAGATCATTCTCTGGATTGTTGATAGCGGATGTTCCCGACACATGACAGGCAATCTCAAACTGTTATCAAACTTTATTGCAAAGTTCATTGGCACTGTCAGATTCGGGAACGATCACTTCGCAGCCATCATGGGCTACGGAGATTATATTAATGGGAACATCGAAATCAGCAGGGTTTACTATGTGGAAGGCCTCGGTCACAATCTGTTTTCAGTAGGTCAGTTTTGTGATGGAGATTTGGAGGTTGCTTTCAGGGAGAAAACTTGTTTCATTCGTGATCTACAAGGAAACGACCTTATGTCTGGCTCGCGTAATTCTAGTCTCTACACTATCTCTATGAAAGACATGGTTGCTTCATCTCCCATCTGTTTACTTTCCAAGGAAACATCAACAAAATCTTGGCTATGGCACCGTCGCCTCTCACATCTAAACTTTCAAACCATCACCAACCTTGCTCGACACAAACTAGTTGAAGGACTCCCAAGATTCCGGTATTCAAAAGATCACCTTTGCTCAGCATGTGAACAAGGGAAAAGCACTCGTGCTCATTTTCCTTCAAAGGTGGAACACAGCTCTCAGCATGTGCTTCATCTTCTTCACATGGATTTGTGTGGCCCGATGCGCGTGCAAACGATCAATGGCAAACGCTACATCTTAGTAATCGTTGATGACTACTCTCGATGGACTTGGGTCTATTTTCTTCGTAGCAAAGACCAAGCTCCACAAATGATCATCACCTTTCTCACAAAGATACAGGTTCAGCTCCGCAATACCGTCAGAATCATCAGAACAGACAAAGGAACTGAATTTGTTAACAAAACCCTTCGTGAATTTTATGAGAAAGTAGGAATTCAGCATCAAACATCTATTGCACGGACACCTGAACAAAACGGAGTTGTTGAAAGACGAAACCGAACGTTAGTGGAAGCTGCAAGAACAATGTTAATCAATGCTAAACTTCCAGATTACTTATGGGCAGAAGCTGTATCTACTGCATGCTATACTCAAAACCGTTCTATGATCACAAAACGCCACAACAAAACACCTTTTGAGCTTGTCCACAACTACAAACCGAACCTCAAACACTTTCATGTATTTGGATCCCTTTGCTATCCGAATAATGATCGTGATGATTTTGGAAAGCTCAAAGCAAAAGCTGATATTGGAGTCTTTATTGGATACTGTGACAACTCTAAAGGTTTCCGAATCTGGAATCGTCGAACTAAGGAGGTTATGGAAACGATTCATGCTCATTTCGATGAACTCACGGAAATGGCTTCTGAGTATAACAGCTTAGAACCCGGTCACAACCGTTTAAACTTCCCTCAACCCCCATCATCAGCTGAAGAAAGCCCTCAGCTAACTCGTCAACAAATGGAACGGTTATTTGCTCCTCTGTTCTGTGACGACATTGATGAACGTGCTCCTGGTGTATCCGATGTTTCCGCTGCACAACCTGATTATATTCCTATACCTGATACACCTGCTACAACAACTACTGTTGAAGATGCACCTACACCAATTGACTCCAACACAACAGTTGAACACACCGCTTCCAACAATGATGAACCAGCTGATGATATTCTGAATGAAGTACCCCCACCCGCAGATTTTGATCCAAATGCGTTCTTCAACCCGTTTGCAAATGAGACTGCTGCACCAGATATTGCAGAATCTTCAACAAACCATTTGAATCCTCAGAATCTGCACAATGTATATCAACATCAACCCTCTACACATAGATGGACTAAAGACCATCCTCTGGCTAATATTATTGGCAACCCGAATCAACCAGTCGTTACGAGACAACGTCTTCACTCAGATGGTGAACACTGCATTTATGCACTCACTGTCTGCCAATCTGAACCTAAAAACATTAAGGATGCAATGACAAAAGACAACTGGATTGAATCCATGCAAGAAGAACTCAATCAATTCAAACGTCTTGAAGTATGGGAACTGGTTGAAAGACCAACAGGGGTCTACGTCATTGGTCTAAAATGGATTTGGAAAAACAAATTGGATGCTGAAGGGAATGTCATCCGAAACAAGTCACGGCTAGTTGCTAAGGGTTATCGTCAGGAAGAAGGGATAGACTTTGAAGAATCTTTTGCTCCGGTTGCTCGTCTTGAGGCTGTTCGGATATTTCTCGCGTTCGCAGCTCATATGAACATGACGGTCTATCAGATGGATGTCAAAACGGCGTTTCTCAATGGGCAACTTAAAGAAACGGTCTATGTCAGCCAACCAGATGGATTCGTTGATTCTGAGTTCCCGAACCATGTCTACAAACTGAACAAAGCTCTTTATGGTCTCAAACAAGCCCCTCGGGCATGGTACGATAAGCTATCATCTTTCCTCATTGCCAATAATTTCACCAAAGGCTCGGTTGACCCAACTCTTTTTATACAATATCACGGGGCACACATCTTAATTGTTCAAATTTACGTGGATGACATCATTTTTGGGTCAACACATAAAAAGTTTTCAATCGCTTTTGCAAAACTCATGAAGAAAAATTTTGAAATGTCCATGATGGGTGAACTTACGTTCTTTCTAGGACTACAAGTTCCTCAATCACCCCGTGGTATTTTCTTGAGTCAGTCCAAATATGCCCTTGAATTGTTAAACAAATTTGGAATGAATACCTGTGATACTTATGCCACACCAATGGCTCATACCAAGAAATTAGATGCTGATTTACATGGGAAATTGGTTGACCCTACCAAATACCGAAGTATTATTGGGTCTCTCATGTATCTAACAGCTAGCAGACCTGATATTGTCTTTGCTGTTTATCTATGCTCCCGTTATCAGTCGCGACCAACTGAAACCCACCTCTCTGAGGCTAAAAGAATCCTCCGATACATCAAGGGAACCATTAATTTGGGGATCTGGTATCCGAAGGATTCTGGTTTTGAACTAATTGCTTTTTCAGACGCTGATCACGCAGGATGCCTAGACTCAAGGAAAAGTACTTCAGGAGCACTACAATTTCTCGGTGATAAACTGGTGTCTTGGCAATCAAAGAAGCAGGATTGTACATCACTGTCATCAACTGAAGCAGAATATGTAGCCATGTCCGCGTGTTGTGCTCAAGTCATTTGGATGAGAACACAACTCAAAGACTATGGTTATGTATTTGACAGAATCCCGATGTACTGCGACAATCGGAGTGCCATTGCAATCTCGTGCAACTCAGTTCAGCACTCGAAATCAAAGCACATCGATCTACGCTATCATTTCATCAAGGATCATGTGGAACAGGGTACCGTTGAATTATACTTTGTGGGTACTGAATACCAATTGGCAGATCTGCTCACCAAAGCCTTGCCTCCCGCTAGGTTTACTGAGTTGGTCCACCGAATTGGTATGAGGTGTTTGACTCAAGAGGAATTGGATGACCTCTTAAAACAGTCTTAAAAACCTGTCAAACACCAAAACATCTTTTGTAAATAAATAAAATCTTTCAAAAACAAAATACAAAAATATAAAACCTGATAAAACACCAAAAATATTCTCCTCATCTATTTTCTTTAAACATGGCAAGTACATTTCTTCCGTCAACACTTTTATCTTTCAAAATTCAGTATTTTTCCGATCAAGTGTTGAGGGGGAGAAATTTATCGCATTAACCGTTTCAAAACATAAGTGTACTTGCATGTTATCACATCTCGGTTGTTTCGTTATACAAATGATGGTGGACTTTCTGGCTCAATGACACTCCTCGGACTAAAATTCTGAAACCGTTTAAATTTATCAAGCCGAAGGGGAGTGTCGTCATGATTCTTTCTAAAAAATCTTTGTTTGGTAACCTAAATGGAAGTTAAAAGGCTTTGGTTGAAAAAGGAAAAGGTGGAGGGACTGAAACTGTCATAATCCGAAAGTATTTTTCAATAAAATACCCCACCTACCATTCTAACCACATTTATTGCTAAAAACCTTCAAATCCTACGCCTAAAATCATTCAAGAATTGCGTGTCTCAGATCTTCATTTTGTAAGTGTTTGTGTGTTCATAACAAGATTACAAACAATGGTTTTAAACCATTTTGAAAGTTAACGGCTTGATTTTAACCTATGGGTGATTTTGTGTTCTACGCGTATGCGTATGAACACATAATCTTGTTTATGTGTTTGAAGTTAAAAAGGATTGTGTCAAAATGATTTAATATCATCTATAATACTTTTCTAAACATCAAAACGCACATATACACACGAATTGAGTGTATTTGAGATTTAGGGTTTATGCGTAGAATTGGGTCTTTTCAAATGTGAAGGTTTTTGGTATAAAAGATAGTCATATAAGGTTGTTTTCAAGTTCAATTGAACACATGTAAACCCAGAAATCACCCAGAAACAACTATGATACTTAATTCGAAAATTAGGGTTCAAGTTCATATAAATTGGGTATTTTTGATTCAAGGCTTATTTGATGTTAAAACTTGGATAAAACTACTTTATGGACTTCTTAGAACTACCAGAATCAATATGATGTTCATCCCATGGCTAAATCTCATACGCGTAAGTTTAGGGTTTAGACTACGCGTATGTGATTCTACGCGTAACTGTTTACATGAACTAGGATGTTGTTATCTGTGATAAATTGTTGTTGTGTGTGAACATTGATGAGTTGATAACTTTATTTCAGGCTTTGCTACGCTTAAACACTCAGAATCAAGGTCATAAGACTCTCTACGCATAAGGATTACCCTACGCGTAGTAATGTTATGCGTAAAATAAAACCTACGCATAACTATTACGCGTAAGGTTCTACAGTGGGACTACGCGTATCCTGTGAAGGATATGCGTAAACAGTGACCTCTACGCATAAGGTCTACTCTTACGAGTAAGCCTTACGCGTAAGGTTTTTTATACGCCTACGCGTAAGCTCTACGCGTAAGGTCCCCTTTTTCCTACGCGTAACATTTCTTACGCATAAGAAAGGATCCTACGCATAATCTTTCGCCTACGCATATGTCACGACTGTTTACGCGTAACTTTGTCAATCCTACGCTTAAGCCATTTTTGACCTTCATTATGAATTGTTTCGTGTACAAAACTTGTTAATAAACTTATCATAACGTCACGAATCCAATAATGTCACTAATAAACCAAAACATTTGATATGTTGTGAACAATAAGTGATAACATAAGCTTTAAAACTTAAAGTTAACTAACTCACGAAACATTTCACGACGTCATTAGACTATTGGACATACAAGTTACTTAGGGCTCGTAACAATCATTGACGTTGTACATTAAATAACTAGACAATAAGACCTTCTGTTGACTAACATTATGTCTTTCGATATGTTGGTTCTTTTGGCTAATATTATTTCAGATCACGACATGGCTGCTCAACCAAACATGGATGCACCTAATGTTCTCTCCATTGCTGACATCTACCCTAATGGCTACCCAATGAAGATTGGAAAGAATAATCTCCGAGTTGACTTCAGCACTCTCACTTGCTCTGAGTCTTCATGCTTAATAGCTATTGACATTCTGAGGACTCATCCTTATCAGAACATGCTCACACATTCTGCAACAGTTCCTGAGATCTATATCCAACAGTTCTGGAACACCATGGAAAGGGTCAAAGGAAGGACTGCAGTGACAGTGACTCTGAATCACAAAAGAATCACCATCACACCTGCAGACTTAAGGGCTGTTCTCTTAATTCCTGAAGTCGAACCAGACAAACTTTATGCCACACCTACTGAAGAGCTCACTCTCCAATTCTTAATCGATATCGGTTATGATGAGGCTACAGGAGTAATCACCAAACACTCTCACGTAGAGCTCAAGAATATTCCTCAACCTTGGAGAACACTCTACATGATCATCACCAAGTCTATTTCTGGTCGTGATAGCGGCTATGAGCATCCTAAGCTCATAGAACTGCAAATATTTTGGGCATTTGTCAACATGAAACACATCGCTGTTGAAGCTCTGATTTGGGATGACATGATGTCATTTCTCAACAAACTTGGTTCAAAGATTCCCTACATCAGATATACCAAATTGTTGATCCAGAGAGCACTTGGACTACATTCTGATATTCCCAAGAGGCTTAATGACCCTGACAATCACGACATGTTGACTGAACCTATTCTGACCATCAGAATGAAGGAATCATCTACAAAGAAACAGGGCGCGGTGTTACCAGATTACCTGCTAACTGAAGATGTCAGAAAGCTCGAAACGTACAACAGGTATCTGGAAGCAGTAAGACAAGGCAAGGTTGGTCACCTCGATGAAAGATCTTCTGGTACACCTACTCGGAGAACTAGAAGAGGAAGTGCTGGAAGTGTTACAAGTTCAGAGTCACAAAGGAAGTTTCCCAAACGAAACCCTCCAAGAAAACGGTTTGTTCCCGTACAGGAAGCTACTCCCATTCCTAAACCCAAACCTGAACCGAAACAACAGCTTGAGGACGTAAGTTCTGAAGATACAGATACAGATGAGGAGGTTCTCTTCTCTGAAACAGCAAAGGATGTGTCCGACACTCCAAAAGTACAGAAACCTCCAAGTCCTCAAGATGATAAGGGTAAAGGAAAGACTCCGGTACTTGTACCTTATGATGCTGAAAGCTCAGAAAGTGAAGGAGAACCACTGGAGACAGCTTACAGAAAGAAATTACATCAACTTAGACATGAACACAATGCTGAAAAATTTGCTAATGAGCAAATGGGTGGACCATCACCATCAAGTGAAGAAATCCGAATCATCATCAAGGCCTTCTAAAAGCAAGAAGGGATGTGAGAAGGATCATCACCATGATTGATGAACGGTTGTTCAGAAGGGATCAGTTCAGACGCTTGGAGAGCTATGTTGGTGGTAGACCCAGGATAAACATCACCGGCTTTCAACGCCCTGTGCGCACTCCTGGGAACATCACTGCACTTCCTGGTACCCCTTGAATTGTTTCCTTCATATGATTTTGGATGTATGATTATATATATTTGAATGGCTTGTGCACACATAACAGTGTACAACCCGTATCTGTCAAGAAAGGACCCTGTGGTACGCCTCAGTGCCACAATCCTTATAAAAGGAGCGAAAGCTTCTTATTTTTGAGTAAAACCTATCAAACCTTTCATTTTTCAAGGTTTTGCTCAAAAAGACAAGTACTTCCCCATATGATTTTAAAACCTCAACCGTTTATATCACTAATTGAGGGGGAATATTTGATTAAAACTTTGTTCACAAAATGTTCACAGTGGTCACTCTTCCCGCAACACTCAAAATGGTCATATTTATTCTCAACCGTACAAAAATAACATTTTTATATGCCATTTTTGAGGGGGAGAAAATTGTGTGATAAGAAATATGTTTTGTAAAGCAACATGTGCAAGCCCCTTGGCTTTCTCGTGTGCAAAGACTTAACCAATGAATTGACGATCCTTAACTGTCTGCAACTCGAAAAGACTTGTCCTGGACGGGTAATAATTTCAAGCTAGTTCGCTAGTGATGTAAACGTGTCTCGCAAAGGACTTGTCTGAGTAGAAAGTACCATTCGAGAAACTTTTGATAGACATGAACTCTGATGGGTATGACAACCTTTCGAGGTTTGTCTACACCTTCAAGGTAGTTATTAGAGCTAGTTGTCACCTAAAAGCTGACAATATATCTCTTTAACTATTCAACGTAACAGTGTCTCGCGGGAGATTGTCTATCTTTAGTGAATCAATTCAAAAAGTGCGCGCTCTTTCCTCACTGTGCATTTAACCTTTAAAACTATTAAGCACATGTGGAGGGGGAGTATTTATGCAAAAACTTATCTCTCACTGTGGTTCAAACATGTCTTTCATTTACAAACCCTTTGAGAGATACTTTTCACATACAGTGGTTTAAATGGCAAACATAGGTTAGTCATGGAGTTATAAGGTGACTAAGGTTAGGAATAACCGTCCTATGATCCGCCAGAGCCGGAGGGATCTACCCAAGGACACTACCATTAGTTAGTGTTAGAAGTCCTTAGGAATGATTATAAAAAGGAGAAAATGAGAATCGGAGAAAGAAGGAGTTGAAGAATCAAAAAGAAATGTAAAGTAAAGGGTGAAAAGAAATAGCCCTCCAGATAATTCAACTTAGGGCAGACACCGGGTTCAATTCATATGCTACTGGTTGTCACTTAGTGACACTGGTATTGAAGATTAAAAGTCGTCATGGACCCAGTGACGCATGCACTAAACCTTCTTAGCCACTCAAGTTTCTCTCAACAGAAACTTGTTTCATTCTCACAGGGAACCCTACATAAACTATTGGCTTTCTCTTAGAGATCGCTGGTATTGAAAAAGGAGACCCTCTCCCTAGTCTCCGCTCAGGAAAACCAAAACGCACTATTGAGTCTAGAGCCACGAGATTCATCAAAAGATCTCTTAGGAACACTTGACATTTTAATCACTTGTTGATCAACAAAAAGATCTTCAGTGATTCAGTGGTTCATATCGAGTCCTTCACAGATCTTAGCAATCTGTCGAGAACATTTATGAGAGGTTCACATCTGTGATACTCAGTGATTGAATGGAAACTCCTGCCAGGGTCAACATCAAACAGCCCTGACAGCAGGTCGCTTCGGTAACTCCCCGTGGATTACACGGAGTGTGTCTCATACGGTCTACAGTCGTGAGGTGATGCTTCGGTGTACCTCAGCGACTTATCTGAACTGTAGATGTACTTCGGTACATTGTGTTATCTCACTTGTGGGACTCCAGTTCAGGAACGGCCTTTGTGAGAATTAGAGTTGTGTTTCCACACTATGCTGTTAACACTCTCGAAGTTCTAACTTGTAAGTGCCGGAAACCGCTTATTACTAACTGTTTGCAATGTTTTCTTCTTATGGAAGCTCCGGAGCGGGATGATCGTGCTGATTCTTCTCATGCTCACGCCAACATCATCACTAATGAAAGTTCTATTCGAATGCAACACAACAGTCAGAATGATTCTCCATCAATCAAAGAATCTACAAAGTTAAAGACTTACAGAACTTCATCAGCATTGATTTCCAACGTCAAAGAGCGTGTGAGCATGTTGAAGAATGACGTGGAGACACTGGAGCAGCGAAGCAGACCTGAGGCAGATTGATGCAGAAAACAACATACTATCACTTTCACCACAAAGAACAATGATCAAAGAACAAAGTTAAAGATGACGTCTAAGCATAAATGTTCAAAGATAACGATCTCTCTACACTGGGGAGATTGTTCGAATCAAGACAATTCCTCTCACAAGAAAGAAGAATGTCAGAAGACGTCACAGCTACTATTACATCAACGCCTTCACCGTTTACATTCATATATACTTGAGGGGGAGATTGTTGGAATCACTCCTAAACAGTATTTCAAGTATTTATATTTCATATGTAATAGGTAGCTTTATTATGGCCTTTATGTTTGTTTAAGGTCCAGCTTATGTAGAAGGCCCATAAGCTGAGGCCCAAGCCCAATAAGGAATAGAGAAGGAGAGGGAGTGTTGCCCTAGCTCCTTGCCTATAAATACATTGTAATAACCTTCATTTGAAGGTTGGTTGTTCAAGTTATTCTCTTTCACTACACTCTACGCATAACCGGTCAAGTATACTTGTGTGTGTGTTTGGCTTACTTGTTCAATCGCCTTATCTCTTCTCTTATAAGCTTGTGTTGTAAAACTAGTGACCTAACAAAGCGCTTCTTGGGAGGCAAACCATGTGTATTTGTTTTTCATTTTCATTTGTGTGTCGTATATATTTTATTAATTGTTTATTCTCATGTTTGAATTTGTAAAAATGCTTTATTTTGTCTTTAACCTCGTCTTAATTACATATAAAGGTATTTTACATAAGGGATAAGTGTAGGGAGGATTACACACGTTTTCAAAAGAAACGTAAACATGAGAATAACAATTAACTAAAAGATATTTATGTTTGTTTGTTCGAGTCAAATGCTTGTATCGATTCATAATGGATGTTTTGCAGAAATTTTTCCAGATTCTAAAGATGTAAATTTTCCAGAATTTTTTCCAGAAAATCGCAGACCAGTTTTTGTCAGGATAACCTGACGGCGTCAGGATTGAAACCTGACGGCGTCAGGAAGGAGTAAAAACATCAGATTACTTTTTTCTCGTTTTCTGAGCTACTTATAAATTTTTGGAATTTTCCAGGTCTTAATTTTCTTAGAAATTCTGTAAACATCCATTCCACAAGCATTATATCCTAGTTTAAATCGAGTCTTATATATATTATTACCGCCGATTTTACGCGAAGGTTTCGTTTGTTTTCTTCAAGTGTGCAGGTTTAGTTTGTCAAGAAGAAGTTACATAAGATTGGAAGGAGCTTTTCACGCAATAATTCATCTTGAAAAGGATTTAACCATCACTTTACACGGATCCTACCGAGCTAATCAGGGGAGTATTAGTTTCTTTCGTTTTTAATTACCTTCTTTTATCATAACTTTGATACTTTCGGGGAACATTGGGGACAATGTTCAGTTTAAGTGTAGGGAGGGAAAATAAAACGGGAACTTTGAAACTATGCTTATCCTTGATTATTTGCTTTGTCCAATTGTATTTGTGTAATAAACCATGAGAAAATGTCGGTTAGGGTAATTTTTGCACCAAATTTAAAATTTTTCATGACATATAAGAGTGGGCCATTAGTCTTAACAAAAGCGTCTCACGGATAGGAAGTTATATGACTAGCACAAAACCCTTTACCACCCAAATTCCACCAAAATGTGAGGATCGCCCTTAGATTAGTAGGAATTAAAGCATTCATCTTTAATGCTTAGAGTGTGAACCGGTAGTATATTAGATTCTAGAACTTGTTTTGTGATGCATTCCGAGATCGCAAGTGAGGCTACACTTGTGTAGTTAGGAATAACTAAATGATAAGAGGCATTAGGATAACCCTTGTTTGATACCTGTAATATAATTACTTCTTCCATATCGGTTGAGTAATTCACCCACACCCTTTGCGTTGTACTCATATTTAGTACACGATACCCCTAGTTAACCCCTCAGAGACTATCCTTTTCGCGGTTCTCGTGATATTTCGGTTTTTTCCGGAATATTAATGAAGAGCATTGTTTACACCCCACCCCCAAATATACACCCAAATCGCCTTAGCTTACCCCTTATGCACTCACTTTTAGTGCAAATGTTTGTTATCACCCTAAACCCTTAGTTCAATTATCTAGTTGCTTGCATAAGTTGCTAAGTCGAGTCATATCCTTTGTATACAGTTTTGGGACGATTGGGATTCATGGGAAAAGTTAAAGTTTATGAAATGACGGGAAGGGAACGTTAAATTCAAATTCCCTTTGTTTGCGTAATAATGTACCCCAAGTGTTTTGATCTTTTCAAATCGGGTCAAATTAGTGTTAGAGTAATAAAAACTCAAGTGTAGGGATTTGCCTATAAATCCCTAGTATTTTGATAATTATCGTAGAGGATGGTAGAGTAAAAATGTATGAAAAAAAAAAAAAAAAAAAAAAAAAAAAAAAAAAAAAAAACATACGGGCTACCATCCTACATCTATCTTTAAATTTATGTTTATTTATTTCAGTTATGTAGAATTTAGAGTGTCGAGTCTTGGCTTAGCAACGCCATTCTTCATATGCAGTTAACATAAAGATTTTGGACTTGCCACCACTAAATAGCCTATCCCACCAAACCCTTATTTCCCTACCGTAAGCCTAACGTTACAACCCTTTAAAAGACCTCTTTGATAGTCTTTCCTAGGTGCTTACGCCAAAGCGATGGAGGTTTGATCTATTCTCAAGCCTATGGTAATCTATGTACTAGGACCGGTTAATGAGTGTTTATCTTCCATTTCCTATTTGTTATATTTCATATATACACCCGAGAGAGATGTGAGTATCCAAACACCCCATGTGAGGTGCTAGTATGTAATTTCCGTGCTTGTTATGACTTTTTCGGGGCTTATATGTGTTGTGGACCGTTTTGAATTAATGCTTCATGACCCCTAACTTATAAATTAATTGGCTAAAAGCACATTTGCTTGAGGACAAGCAAATAACAAGTGTAGGGATATTTGATAAGGTTTTAAAAGGTACCATTTTGAGGGGTCGTTTAAGTCCTTATTTGATCACTTTTGTATCCGTTATTGCTTAATATCGTTCCTTTTCACTTTTTAGGTCTCTTGAAGGCAAAATGCTGGAATGGCACTTATTTGGACGAAAAGGCGCGAATATATGAAGAAAATGGCCAAAGTCAAAATCGAGACACTCACAGTTGCTGAAACTTGAAGGCGACGGCGTCAGGTGTTAATGGCGACGCCGTCCCAAAATTATTGTGACGATCCAGAACCCAAAACTCGTATTTTCAAGTGACGACGTCTAGTTGTGAAAGAGTAGGCCGTCGCTACTCAGACGGCCTAGATGCAATCCAGACGACGTCAGAAGTTGAAGAGGACGGCGTCACGGACATAAGGTGACGCCGTCGCAAGGTTAACGTGGCCAAGACGAAACCCTAATGGCGGCGACACAACGGCGTCACTAAACAAAAGGTGACGCCGTCGCAATTGTAATCTTATATATAGAATCCGAATTTTTCAGTCTTTTGTGGAGAGTCTTTGGAGTAAAAACCTAAAACCGAACCTAAGGTGTCTTGTACAGTATTTTAGGGTTTTAAACCCTATCTTAAATCAAGATAAGTCTTTACTTCATTAATTCAATTATGTCTTTGATTATTTGTGTGTATGCTTGCATGTTTTCCATGTCCGGCTAATTTATTTGTGTGTTTGCTTAGGAAGTATGAAACTTAATTATTAAATATTGATTGGTTGTTTCTTATCTTAGTTGAATAATGATTTAGTAATGCGATAGGTCATTCGTTGTGTACTTAATGCTTGATTCATCTTTGTGAACCTTAGAATATAATTACCTGAGTAGTTGTAGGCTAAACCATCCAAAGAGCGCCTTAGAGTAGGAGTTTATCATCCCTAGTGGGTTTGTAGACGAGACCCTTTGGTAAGTTCGAAGAGTTAGGGAGAAACGCATACCCTACAACTTTAGACACACAACGCAACTAGGAATAAGACGTGACACTCAACCATCAATAGGAGATAATTAAGGAGTAATACAAACTAAGTAAACACATCTTTAAACTATCATACGAGCACACATTAATTAGACATAGACTCCCACAACCTTAGTTTAGATAATTAGATAATAGTAGAGTAATCGGTAGAAATACCAACCCCCCAAATCCAATACCCGAGATTCGTACCTTTCCATTTCATAAAACATAAAAAAGATAAAAAAATAATCTTCCTCAACCTTAACCTTAGCGTAGTAACTCCTTACTAGCATTCCTATTCCCCTAGAGAACGATATCAATACCCGTGGCTTACCCTAATTACTACACTACAACGATTAGGTTCACTGCCTAGGTGGTTATAAAACTTGCTCGAAGAAAAGGAAGTTTCCTTGACCCCGAACGACGCGTGTAGCGTTATCATAAGGCATTCACTTCCTTGAATCAAATATGGGTTTAATAGTCCACAACGGCTGGAACTTGACTGCATCAACTTGTATAACCCCCCTAAAAACAGAAAAAGAGTATATAACATAAACCTGAAACTATAACAGCCACTGTAATAGCTGATAACTAGTCTAATAAACAATCTCAAATGGCCCCTAGTCTATAAATGTAACACCCCGCCTTATCGGACCACAATATTGTCCGCTTTGCCCGTAGGCTCACGGCTTTGTTTTTGTGGCCTCATTTGAAGACTTCTCGGCAGGTCACCCAAGCCAGTACTACTCTCACATGAGCACGCTTAACTGCCAGTTCCTAAGAACTCCACCCGCAGTAGACCACAAAACGCGTTGTGTCATTGTAAGGCGAATGTTATCTTATGAGCCCAACATCTCTCCAGGCCACAGCCGATGTGGGATTTGCCTAGGGTGTCACAATCACCCCCCCTTAGGGACTCATCGTCCTCGATGAGGTTTGCCCCACCATCCCGAACGGCTCAGGAGTGGCTCTGATACCACTTGTAACACCTCGCCTTATCGGACCACAATATTGTCCGCTTTGCCCGTAGGCTCACGGCTTTGTTTTTGTGGCCTCATTTGAAGACTTCCCGGCAGGTCACCCAAGTCAGTACTACTCTCACATGAGCACGCTTAACTGCCAGTTCCTAAGAACTCCACCCGCAGTAGAACACAAAACGCGTTGTGTCATTATAAGGCGAATGTTATCTTATGAGGCCAACATCTCTCCAGGCCACAGCCGATGTGGGATTTGCCTAGGGTGTCACAATAAAAGTCACATATGGGCTTAAATATATAAACAATCCCAAACAACCATCACTATATAAAAAATCCCAAGTAGCCTTAAATATATAAACAATCCTACAACTTTAGCACATAAACAATCCTAAAGAATCTCGAACTAATAGCAAGCTGCCCTAGCAAATAAGCAGCCAACAAACAATCTAGATAAAAAATAAAAAATAATCGCTAGTCAATAAACAATCCCAAACAGCCCCTACCCTATACATAATCCCAAAACAGCTCATATTAAACAATGCCAAACAACTTCTATAAAAGCAATTCCAAACAAGTTTCAATAAGCAATTTTAAACAAAATTTTAAATACTTTAAAAGTAGTTTTAGAAGTACTCATACCAGTTGAAGTAAGTTACAATGCTTGCATCGAGCAATCCATTCGTCCACATTTTCAAAATGTCATTAGCATCAACAGTAATAAAAAAGGATTCCTCTTGCCCAACAAACATACCAGCGGGAACATCAACAACATATCCCGAAGTAGAATCATCACGGCCCATCCAACGAAGATAGGCAACATTCAATAGCGGTCCTCTCACGCCAATGGTTTCTCCAACATCCATTAATATTTTTTCCAACAATTCTTTAGCTTCTTGAGTAGCAACTTTTTGATCAGCTGTGTTAGCAGCTTTTTGAGCAGATGACAATGCTTGTTTCAGTTTTGGCGTCTACTTTAGAGCGACTTGAGCACCAGCTTTTTGAACAGCTTTTTGGGCATTCGACAATGCCTCTTTTTGTTGGGGTATCGGCATAGACGATGTTTTGTCAACCACCTACAAATACATCATTATATTTTTTGAATATTGTATCATCGCACTACATTTTCAATCATCATAAACTAAAAGATTTGAGTGTTTACCATATCAATTTCAAGGGCAGGCACATTGCTGTTGGCATTGTTGTTTTCATTCATTGATCTTTATTTTTTGATGTCGGTGTTATCTCCTATAATTAGTTTCCATTTAATGTGCGTGAGAAAATGTTACCAAGTACAATACCAAAAAAAGATGAGCTAGTTTTATTGATGTACCTTCATGCGACTAATTCTACATTGAGGCCATTGAAAAAAGCTCCCAATTGCTTGACCTAATAAAGTAACACTTTTATCCCCACCGATCACCGGAAGCTTAACACTTTTATGAGCCGGCAGAACCTTGTCTACCGTCACCTTCATGTATGTAGGAATTATGGGAACTCCAGGGATAATACCATCTCCGGTCGGATATACAACCCCCATGCTATCAGTGTCTTATCTTTATTGTATGGTGAAAATAGAAAGCACTTTCCGGACTCCTAATAAACATGAAACAATAAGGACTTTTTAGTATGGGATTCAAATAACAAGAAGACAACAACAGTGTGTCACAAACCAAAAGTAAAAAAGAATAGTCAAAATTAATTTTTTTTCATGAATTAATATCTTCATGAAAAAAATATTTATACATTAAGAATTTATGTATTTAGTAACCAAATTATAATAAAAAACAACTTAAAAAAAAAAAAAAAAAAAAAGTTATCGATATTTCTTTATTGAAGAGAATCAGCTACATGTCTCATTTTTCCATCTTTTTTACGCTCCTCGGCATGCCAACATAACAATTTCGCCTCCTTGGCATCTGCATATAATCGCTTAAGTCTTGGTATAATGGGAAAATACCACAATAATTTAGCAGGAGGGCCATTCTTGGTCACATCACCGTTAGGTCTTTTTTGTTTTATTTGCACATACCTTGATGTTTTACATACCTTACACACATGTAGATCCTTGTCATTGCCTCTATAAAACATACAATCATTTGGACATGCATCTATTCTTTCAATTTCCAAATCCATGGGGCACATTAGTTTGTTAGCTTGGTAAGTTGAAATGGGCAAATCATTGTCTTCGGGGAGCATTTCTTGATGCAAAAACTCTAACAGAATTTTGAAACTTATATCACTCCAACCAGATGATGCTTTTAATTTGTACAACTTTATCACCGCAGAAAGCACGGTAAGTTTTGTACAACCGACAAACAACGCTTTTTGTAAAACCCTAAAAATATAAACGCATAATAAAGACTAAAATACCCTTGGAATCGAAATTTATAGAATACATACAAGACATTTATAATCATTTAACGAAATTAAAAACTTAACTTATATATAATTAAAACTTAACTAATATGTGTACGTGATCGACATTGTACGACGAAAAGTTAAACGTCTCGCGAAATAGTTGGGCCATTCGTTTGGGCCTTGTTTCCGTTAATGGTGAACCAAGTTGGGCCGTTTGTTTTGGTGAGATGGACTCAAGCCGAGAGCCACTTGGGCCGAGTGTTTTGTTCGGTTGGACAATGGAGCCGAGAAGCCCAAGATGGGTGTTTGTTGCGTTCGATTGGATCAAGAGGCCGAAGCCCACACCCCCTGTAAAACCCTAAAATCTCAATCGCGTGAAATGACAATTTTGCCCTCAAACTTAAAATTTTACCAACTCGGGAAAGCACGTCAACATCATTTGACAAGTTATATCATTAATAATATTCCCACATTATAAAAGTAAGTAACTTATGATATAAATTACAAGAACATAAATAATTATACTCTAAGTATCATATAAACATGTCAATGGTACACAATTAACCTAGACTTGAAAGAAGACTACATACATTGAAAAATGATAAGATGGAAAGTCTTTGATTTGGTCTTGAATCCCCTTGATGGCCGGCCCCCTATCCCCTCCCCATGATTATCTATATCAATTTCATTAACCACATTTACACATTTCCATTTCATTTCAAAAGTACACAAGAAACCCTAAGTCTCTCCTTCTCTAATACTAAGTGGCGGCACCCTTGATTTTTATCCCATTCCATCCGAAAATTTAACAAACAAAGGTTCCTAGGAGGCTCGTGATCGTGTGTAATCGATTGGTGGACGTGGTGATCGTGTTTTGTTTCGAATTGGAGCTTGGTCGTGGGTTATATATTGTAGCCGTGGGTTTTGTTTAAGCCAAGGGAGGCTTGGTTTGATTTTGGTGGTTTGATTCTTGTTTTCTTGTCTCGTACACGCTACTAGGGTAACGTATCATCATCTCAAATCTTTTCCTCTTTGTCTTCCTTGATCAATTCGTGGCACATATATGTTTCTAGGGCTTGTAATATAAAAATGGATCACATAAAATCATAAGTATATTTGTCACATAAAATGATAACACAAGTATACATAAAACCTTGTTTCTTAACCTACGTAATTCGAATAACATATGATATGTAATATGAATACGAAATTGATTTTGAGTCTTTCATATAAGTCGACATATGTATGCTTGGTTAAGGGTTTAATGAGCTTATGAATTATATGATTTTGTATATAATAAATGGAATTGTTAACGAATGATTTACGAGTGTGTTTTGATCTATATATGGGGCGTATAATATGGTCTTGATGAAGGATGTCTCGAATTGAATATGATATCACATAAGGAGTCTTGTAATCTTGTATTAATCGAGCTAAAATGGTTTAGAACGGATATGTTAACTATAACCTAAAAACTAGGGTTTATAATGTTTATGTCGATTTATTTAAATGAAGGGGTTGTTTTGTAAATTATGAAACTTGATGGATTAACTTGTTAATATACTAACTAAATGGATTAAATGAGTAAAATGAGTAAACTTACTATATTTACACTTTTAACCCTATACTTTGCAATATTGACATTTTAAACCCTAAACTTTTGTAACTTGTCATAAATGATCCTTAAATCATAATAACACTCATTTTCATTATTTAACTTAGATAAGTAACTAAACCTGCTAATTTTGGAAACTTACTAAATATGGAAACCTGCTAATTTTGGAAACTTACTATATATGGAAACCTACTAAATTTGGAAACTTACTAAATATGGAAACCTGCCTAAAATAGAAAGTTTCCTAAAATAGAAAGTACTTAAAATGGAAAGATTACTAAAATGGAAAACTTGCTAAAAATGGAAAGCCGTCTTAAACGAGTGTTTCTGATTCTTATAGAACGTTATCTAATTCATATAGGTTCCGGGCGACGCGATTGATCTCCTTTTCTTGACTTTACTTTCATTGTTGATTGCTTCGAATAAGGTACAGATATTCTATCCCTTTTCAGTAGGGATCTCTCATGACTTTCTGGTCCTTCGACTTTGTTTCGCTTATGATATTCATTGCTATGCTTTCATTGCTATTGACCCTCTGATATTGAACCTTTGCTTACTGCTGACCCCTTGATATTGAACCATTGCTATTGATCCTTTCGTTATTGAACCCTTTGCTATTGAACTTTTGCTACTGACCTGTGCTATTATATGTGTGCTATTGAAACTTTGTTATTGAAACATTGATATTGGACCTTGATATTGAATTATTGCTATGAACCTCTGAATTGTGAACCATTGATATTGAACCTTTGATTGTGAAGACCTATATATTGCTACACTTTGAACCTTTGTTTGACCCTTCAGATTGATACCCGAGCCATTAACTAGGCATGGGGCTTCCATGTCCGTGTCATTGATGCACCAATGACATGACTCCAGTGTGGATGAGTGATGTTCCACACCGTCCCCATTTTGTATTGATTATGCGCGCTTCAGATATATTGTATGGCCACTATTGTTTTGCAGGGGGCGTATGGATGCATCCTAGATTTGTTTTGATTTGAATTTGATATGATATGATTTGTTTTGGTGATGCGGTGCGTGTGTGCAATACACCCCCTTACATTTTGGGAGCTAGCTACTCCATTGGTTACTGAGGTCTCCCCTCCTATTGGTTTGGTATTCCGAGGTCACCCCTCCGAATACAATGGCTACTATTGGTTACTTGGCTACTATTGCCACTATTGATATGGTTTGTTTTGTTGGCTCGGGATAGATTTCTGACAACCCTTACACCTTTGATATACCTATATTGTACCTTCTACATTTCCCCAACGCACCATATTCTGTGTACCCTTATATGACTTACTCTACTACCAAGATACATATATTCCATTTCTTTGATCTGTCACACTCTCATTCCGTTATTTCAGACTATCGTTCCATTCACGTATCGGGTTATTATGTGTTTATTTGATTTGTTTATGCTATTTATGTTTTATGTGACTACTGATTATCCTGCTATGATTAACATACGGTTATCTGAGTTACCTGTTTCTATCTGATGATATGTGATCTCACTGTTAGGTGACCCTCTATATTGTCTGGTGATCATGCTTTTGTGTAATCGATAGTTTTGTCTGTTTTTTTATGTGTGCTTTGTTCGGTTAATCTCGTGGACTATGACTATTCTGGTGTATTCTTATCTGTTTATTGTTGACCTGCCATGTTTACATTCTGCCTATGCTACGGTTTAATTGGGTAAATGGTTCAACTTGTGACGTATGGCTTGTTAATTGTTGTCCTGCTATGTCCTTGTTTCATTCAATTATATTGTATGTTGTATTCCTACTTATTACGTGTGACTGCCATGTGTTGACTGTTGTTAGTACTTCCACTGTCATGATACTGATTATGTTTTCAACTAAGGGCTTTTGACCTGTGTGATTTCCATGCTCACTTACTAATTAATTGCTTCCGCTTGCCTTAGATTTCTCTTTGACTTGTATGGCTTATGATTTCCTGAATTGATTGTATGCTGTATATGTTGTGTGGATATGACGTCTGCTATGCTTGATTATGTTTCATGTACTTGTATGCCTGGTTTGTATGTGCTTGTATGCTTGTCTTGATGCTTTGCTTTGCTTCGTTCTCCGTGTTATATGTGCTTCGGATATCTGTATAATTGTGTTCTACAGGATCCTCATTGACTCATTGCTCTCATTTCGCTGCAACTTTGTTATCCGTTTCCTTTCGTTCATTTTGCATTTCAGATTTTATTTAGCTTTCGTTTTGTTATATCTGTTCACTGGGCTTTTTAAGCTCAGCCGCATTTCTTTCCTGCGGCAGGTGTTAGGTTTGAAGATGGGCTTCGATGGGCTGAGAGTTGGATTATCTGAGTGGACCAAACCTAGTTACCTTATTATTTGGACTTATTTTGGCGGGCTTTTGTTTTGAGATTTCATTTTATCTTAGACATTTTGGATTTTGTAATTTCCCTTGTAAATCTTTGGTTATTATGACTTGGTACATTATTATTTAAAGACTTCCGCTTGAAAATTTTACTTGTATGTTCTGATATGACACCAAACTTTGACACTTCTACCCTTGTCGGGTTGGGGTGTTACAATTATAGTATCAGAGCTAAGGTTTCGTCTTGTTGACCTTAGGATTGACCTGTGAGGAGTGGGTAGACATTAGGCTTCCGTCTGTTCTGATATCTTTCGATTCCTTTTGATTGTCGCTCAGATTGACTCTGATCTTCTTTTGTCTTCACTGACTTGGCCTTCTTCTTTTCGCATCGAATTTTGTTTATCTTCGCACATCTGTTTGTCGATCGTTATATGGAGACTACTCGAAGAGCCGAAGATGATGGTGCCGACCCTGCATTGCTTCAACAATTTCTGGAGAGGTTCGTGAAGCAGAAGCCGCACCCGATCGTGATGCTGCCGAAGACATCAAGATGCTGCTGGAGGGAGCTGGACGGATCAACCAAAGACGCAAAGACGGAGACAAGATTCAACTGGTGGCTGAGGAGATTCATCTACTTCACATGATTGGGCGCGACTTGTGTTACTCCGATTCGTTTGTCATGCATTTTGAGGCGGTTTGATATCTTGCTATGTGATTTTAATCGGCATCACTTTTCTTTGATTTGTTCAGAACTCGGTTTGAATCGTGAAGTTTTATCGTTTGGCATTTTGTTAATATCTCAGCTTTTCTTTTGGATCGTCAGTAATGAGTCATGAGGAACCATTTCAAGCAAGTTGGTGGCCTTCTTCTTTGGTGATATGGTAAGTTGGTTTGATGTGTTATATGTTGCATATATGTGTATCTGTATGTTATCTGTTTTGAGGTGATATTGGTTATGTGGTTTGTCATGACCCGAGGCAAAATATGATGACGATAAGGACTTGTTATGTGATGCAAGTATTATGACGCCTGATCAACGTGATAATACCGAGATCATATAATTTGAGCTTATCGAAGTCATACAACGTCTTGGGAAATGCCTAGGGTTGGTACGTGAATGGACTAAGACTTATAACCGTTATTTGTCACTCCTCCTGTTCGATTGGAATTCTGTACCTCTTTGTGAGATTCTCACCGATATCTGTTACGTGTAAGATTTGTATGCTTTGGAACCGAAATCGTTATGATCTGTGTGAGGCTATGGATTGCTACGTCTGCCTTAAACTTGTACGTCTCCGTGTACCTTTGCGACTTCAATTTTCGAGGACGAAAATTTTCTTTTTAGAGGGGAAGAGTTGTAAAACCCTAAAATCTCAATCGCGTGAAATGACAATTTTGCCCTCAAACTTAAAATTTTACCAACTCGGGAAAGCACGTCAACATCATTTGACAAGTTATATCATTAATAATATTCCCACATTATAAAAGTAAGTAACTTATGATATAAATTACAAGAACATAAATAATTATACTCTAAGTATCATATAAACATGTCAATGGTACACAATTAACCTAGACTTGAAAGAAGACTACATACATTGAAAAATGATAAGATGGAAAGTCTTTGATTTGGTCTTGAATCCCCTTGATGGCCGGCCCCCTATCCCCTCCCCATGATTATCTATATCAATTTCATTAACCACATTTACACATTTCCATTTCATTTCAAAAGTACACAAGAAACCCTAAGTCTCTCCTTCTCTAATACTAAGTGGCGGCACCCTTGATTTTTATCCCATTCCATCCGAAAATTTAACAAACAAAGGTTCCTAAGAGGCTCGTGATTGTGTGTAATCGATTGGTGGACATGGTGATCGTGTTTTGTTTCGAATTGGAGCTTGGTCGTGGGTTATATATTGTAGCCGTGGGTTTGGTTTAAGCCAAGGGAGGCTTGGTTTGATTTTGGTGGTTTGATTCTTGTTTTATTGTCTCGTACACGCTACTAGGGTAACGTATCATCATCTCAAATCTTTTCCTCTTTGTCTTCCTTGATCAATTCGTGGCACATATATGTTTCTAGGGCTTGTAATATAAAAATGGATCACATAAAATCATAAGTATATTTGTCACATAAAATGATAACACAAGTATACATAAAACCTTGTTTCTTAACCTACGTAATTCGAATAACATATGATATGTAATATGAATACGAAATTGATTTTGAGTCTTTCATATAAGTCGACATATGTATGCTTGGTTAAGGGTTTAATGAGCTTATGAATTATATGATTTTGTATATAATAAATGGAATTGTTAACGAATGATTTACGAGTGTGTTTTGATCTATATATGGGGCGTATAATATGGTCTTGATGAAGGATGTCTCGAATTGAATATGATATCACATAAGGAGTCTTGTAATCTTGTATTAATCGAGCTAAAATGGTTTAGAACGGATATGTTAACTATAACCTAAAAACTAGGGTTTATAATGTTTATGTCGATTTATTTAAATGAAGGGGTTGTTTTGTAAATTATGAAACTTGATGGATTAACTTGTTAATATACTAACTAAATGGATTAAATGAGTAAAATGAGTAAACTTACTATATTTACACTTTTAACCCTATACTTTGCAATATTGACATTTTAAACCCTAAACTTTTGTAACTTGTTATAAATGATCCTTAAATCATAATAACACTCATTTTCATTATTTAACTTAGATAAGTAACTAAACCTGCTAATTTTGGAAACTTACTAAATATGGAAACCTGCTAAATTTGGAAACTTACTAAATATGGAAACCTACTAATTTTGGAAACTTACTAACTATGGAAACCTGCCTAAAATAGAAAGTTTCCTAAAATAGAAAGTACTTAAAATGGAAAGATTACTAAAATGGAAAACTTGCTAAAAATGGAAAGCCGTCTTAAACGAGTGTTTCTGATTCTTATAGAACGTTATCTAATTCATATAGGTTCCGGGCGACGCGATTGATCTCCTTTTCTTGACTTTACTTTCATTGTTGATTGCTTCGAATAAGGTACATATATTCTATCCATTTTCAGTAGGGATCTCTCATGACTCTCTGGTCCTTCGACTTTGTTTCGCTTATGATATTCATTGCTATGCTTTCATTGCTATTGACCCTCTGATATTGAACCTTTGCTTACTGCTGACCCCTTGATATTGAACCATTGCTATTGATCCTTTCGTTATTGAACCCTTTGCTATTGAACTTTTGCTACTGACCTGTGCTATTATATGTGTGCTATTGAAACTTTGTTATTGAAACATTGATATTGGACCTTGATATTGAATTATTGCTATGAACCTCTGAATTGTGAACCATTGATATTGAACCTTTGATTGTGAAGACCTATATATTGCTACACTTTGAACCTTTGTTTGACCCTTCAGATTGATACCTGAGCCATTAACTAGGCATGGGGGTTCCATGTCCGTGTCATTGATGCACCAATGACATGACTCCAGTGTGGATGAGTGATGTTCCACACCGTCCCCATTTTGTATTGATTATGCGCGCTTCAGATATATTGTATGGCCACTATTGTTTTGCAGGGGGCGTATGGATGCATCCTAGATTTGTTTTGATTTGAATTTGATATGATATGATTTGTTTTGGTGATGCGGTGCGTGTGTGCAATACACCCCCTCACATTTTGGGAGCTAGCTACTCCATTGGTTACTGAGGTCTCCCCTCCTATTGGTTTGGTATTCCGAGGTCACCCCTCCGAATATAATGGCTACTATTGGTTATTTGGCTACTATTGCCACTATTGATATGGTTTGTTTTGTTGGCTCGGGATAGATTTCTGACAACCCTTACACCTTTGATATACCTATATTGTACCTTCTACATTTCCCCAACGCACCATATTCTGTGTACCCTTATATGACTTACTCTACTACCAAGATACATATATTCCATTTCTTTGATCTGTCACACTCTCATTCCGTTATTTCAGACTATCGTTCCATTCACGTATCGGGTTATTATGTGTTTATTTGATTTGTTTATGCTATTTATGTTTTATGTGACTACTGATTATCCTGCTATGATTAACATGCGGTTATCTGAGTTACCTGTTTCTATCTGTTGATATGTGATCTCACTGTTAGGTGACCCTCTGTATGGTCTGGTGATCATGCTTTTGTGTAATCGATAGTTTTGTCTGTTTTTTTATGTGTGCTTTGTTCGGTTAATCTCGTGGACTATGACTATTCCGTTGTATTCTTATCTATTTATTGTTGACCTGCCATGTTTACATTCTGCCTATGCTACGGTTTAATTGGGTAAATGGTTCAACTTGTGACGTATGGCTTGTTAATTGTTGTCCTGCTATGTCCTTGTTTCATTCAATTATATTGTATGTTGTATTCCTACTTATTACGTGTGACTGCCATGTGTTGACTGTTGTTAGTACTTCCGCTGTCATGATACTGATTATGTTTTCAACTAAGGGCTTTTGACCTGTGTGATTTCCATGCTCACTTACTAATTAATTGCTTCCGCTTGCCTTAGATTTCTCTTTGACTTGTATGGCTTATGATTTCCTGAATTGATTGTTTGCTGTATATGTTGTGTGGATATGACGTCTGCTATGCTTGATTATGTTTCATGTACTTGTATGCCTGGTTTGTATGTGCTTGTATGCTTGTCTTGATGCTTTGCTTTGCTTCGTTCTCCGTGTTATATGTGCTTCGGATATCTGTATAATTGTGTTCTGCAGGATCCTCATTGACTCATTGCTCTCATTTCGCTGCAACTTTGTTATCCGTTTCCTTTCGTTCATTTTGCATTTCAGATTTTATTTAGCTTTCGTTTTGTTATATCTGTTCACTAGGCTTTTTAAGCTCAGCCGCATTTCTTTCCTGCGGCAGGTGTTAGGTTTGAAGATGGGCTTCGATGGGCTGAGAGTTGGATTATCTGAGTGGACCAAACCTAGTTACCTTATTATTTGGACTTATTTTGGCGGGCTTTTGTTTTGAGATTTCATTTTATCTTAGACATTTTGGATTTTGTAATTTCCCTTGTAAATCTTTGGTTATTATGACTTGGTACATTATTATTTAAAGACTTCCGCTTGAAAATTTTACTTGTATGTTCTGATATGACACCAAACTTTGACACTTCTACCCTTGTCGGGTTGGGGTGTTACAATTATAGTATCAGAGCTAAGGTTTCGTCTTGTTGACCTTAGGAATGACCTGTGAGGAGTGGGTAGACATTAGGCTTACGTCTGTTCTGATATATTTCGATTCCTTTTGATTGTCGCTCAGATTGACTCTGATCTTCTTTTGTCTTCACTGACTTGGCCTTCTTCTTTTCGCATCGAATTTTGTTTATCTTCGCACATCTGTTTGTCGATCGTTATATGGAGACTACTCGAAGAGCCGAAGATGATGGTGCCGACCCTGCATTGCTGCAACAATTTCTGGAGAGGTTCGTGAAGCAGAAGCCGCACCCGATCGTGATGCTGCCGAAGACATCAAGATGCTGCTGGAGGGAGCTGGACGGATCAACCAAAGACGCAAAGACGGAGACAAGATTCAACTGGTGGCTGAGGAGATTCATCTACTTCACATGATTGGGCGCGACTTGTGTTACTCCGATTCGTTTGTCATGCGTTTTGAGGCGGTTTGATATCTTGCTATGTGATTTTAATCGGCATCACTTTTCTTTGATTTGTTCAGAACTCGGTTTGAATCGTGAAGTTTTATCGTTTGGCATTTTGTTAATATCTCAGCTTTTCTTTTGGATCGTCAGTAATGAGTCATGAGGAACCATTTCAAGCAAGTTGGTGGCCTTCTTCTTTGGTGATATGGTAAGTTGGTTTGATGTGTTATATGCTGCATATATGTATATGTGTATGTTATCTGTTTTGAGGTGATATTGGTTATGTGGTTTGTCATGACCCGAGGCAAAATATGATGACGATAAGGACTTGTTATGTGATGCAAGTATTATGACGCCTGATCAACGTGATAATACCGAGATCAAATAATTTGAGCTTATCGAAGTCATACAACGTCTTCGGAAATGCCTAGGGTTGGTACGTGAATGGACTAAGACTTATAACCGTTATTTGTCACTCCTCCTGTTCGATTGGAATTCTGTACCTCTTTGTGAGATTCTCACCGATATCTGTTACGTGTAAGATTTGTACGCTTTGGAACCGAAATCGTTATGATCTGTGTGAGGCTATGGATTGCTACGTCTGCCTTAAACTTGTACGTCTCTGTGTACCTTTGCGACTTCAATTTTCGAGGACGAAAATTTTCTTTTTAGAGGGGAAGAGTTGTAAAACCCTAAAATCTCAATCGCGTGAAATGACAATTTTGCCCTCAAACTTAAAATTTTTCCAACTCGGGAAAGCACGTCAACATCATTTGACAAGTTATATCATTAATAATATTCCCACATTATAAAAGTAAGTAACTTATGATATAAATTACAAGAACATAAATAAGTATACTCTAAGTATCATATAAACATGTCAATGGTACACAATTAACCTAGACTTGAAAGAAGACTACATACATTGAAAAATGATAAGATGGAAAGTCTTTGATTTGGTCTTGAATCCCCTTGATGGCTGGCCCCCTATCCCCTCCCCATGATTATCTATATCAATTTCATTAACCACATTTACACATTTCCATTTCATTTCAAAAGTACACAAGAAACCCTAAGTCTCTCCTTCTCTAATACTAAGTGGCGGCACCCTTGATTTTTATCCCATTCCATCCGAAAATTTAACAAACAAAGGTTCCTAGGAGGCTCGTGATCGTGTGTAATCGATTGGTGGACGTGGTGATCGTGTTTTGTTTCGAATTGGAGCTTGGTCGTGGGTTATATATTGTAGCCGTGGGTTTTGTTTAAGCAAAGGGAGGCTTGGTTTGATTTTGGTGGTTTGATTCTTGTTTTCTTGTCTCGTACACGCTACTAGGGTAACGTATCATCATCTCAAATCTTTTCCTCTTTGTCTTCCTTGATCAATTCGTGGCACATATATGTTTCTAGGGCTTGTAATATAAAAATGGATCACATAAAATCATAAGTATATTTGTCACATAAAATGATAACACAAGTATACATAAAACCTTGTTTCTTAACCTACGTAATTCGAATAACATATGATATGTAATATGAATACGAAATTGATTTTGAGTCTTTCATATAAGTCGACATATGTATGCTTGGTTAAGGGTTTAATGAGCTTATGAATTATATGATTTTGTATATAATAAATGGAATTGTTAACGAATGATTTACGAGTGTGTTTTGATCTATATATGGGGCGTATAATATGGTCTTGATGAAGGATGTCTCGAATTGAATATGATATCACATAAGGAGTCTTGTAATCTTGTATTAATCGAGCTAAAATGGTTTAGAACGGATATGTTAACTATAACCTAAAAACTAGGGTTTATAATGTTTATGTCGATTTATTTAAATGAAGGGGTTGTTTTGTAAATTATGAAACTTGATGGATTAACTTGTTAATATACTAACTAAATGGATTAAATGAGTAAAATGAGTAAACTTACTATATTTACACTTTTAACCCTATACTTTGCAATATTGACATTTTAAACCCTAAACTTTTGTAACTTGTCATAAATGATCCTTAAATCATAATAACACTCATTTTCATTATTTAACTTAGATAAGTAACTAAAGCTGCTAATTTTGGAAACTTACTAAATATGGAAACCTGCTAATTTTGGAAACTTACTATATATGGAAATCTACTAATTTTGGAAACTTACTAAATATGGAAACCTGCCTAAACTAGAAAGTTTCCTAAAATAGAAAGTACTTAAAATGGAAAGATTACTAAAATGGAAAACTTGCTAAAAAGGGAAAGCCGTCTTAAACGAGTGTTTCTGATTCTTATAGAACGTTATCTAATTCATATAGGTTCCGGGCGACGCGATTGATCTCCTTTTCTTGACTTTACTTTCATTGTTGATTGCTTCGAATAAGGTACAGATATTCTATCCCTTTTCAGTAGGGATCTCTCATGACTTTCTGGTCCTTCGACTTTGTTTCGCTTATGATATTCATTGCTATGCTTTCATTGCTATTGACCCTCTGATATTGAACCTTTGCTTACTGCTGACCCCTTGATATTGAACCATTGCTATTGATCCTTTCGTTATTGAACCCTTTGCTATTGAACTTTTGCTACTGACCTGTGCTATTATATGTGTGCTATTGAAACTTTGTTATTGAAACATTGATATTGGACCTTGATATTGAATTATTGCTATGAACCTCTGAATTGTGAACCATTGATATTGAACCTTTGATTGTGAAGACCTATATATTGCTACACTTTGAACCTTTGTTTGACCCTTCAGATTGATACCCGAGCCATTAACTAGGCATGGGGGTTCCATGTCCGTGTCATTGATGCACCAATGACATGACTCCAGTGTGGATGAGTGATGTTCCACACCGTCCCCATTTTGTATTGATTATGCGCGCTTCAGATATATTGTATGGCCACTATTGTTTTGCAGGGGGCGTATGGATGCATCCTAGATTTGTTTTGATTTGAATTTGATATGATATGATTTGTTTTGGTGATGCGGTGCGTGTGTGCAATACACCCCCTCACATTTTGGGAGCTAGCTACTCCATTGGTTACTGAGGTCTCCCCTCCTATTGGTTTGGTATTCTGAGGTCACCCCTCCGAATACAATGGCTACTATTGGTTACTTGGCTACTATTGCCACTATTGATATGGTTTGTTTTGTTGGCTCGGGATAGATTTCTGACAACCCTTACACCTTTGATATACCTATATTGTACCTTCTACATTTCCCCAACGCACCATATTCTGTGTACCCTTATATGACTTACTCTACTACCAAGATACATATATTCCATTTCTTTGATCTGTCACACTCTCATTCCGTTATTTCAGACTATCGTTCCATTCACGTATCGGGTTATTATGTGTTTATTTGATTTGTTTATGCTATTTATGTTTTATGTGACTACTGATTATCCTGCTATGATTAACATGCGGTTATCTGAGTTACCTGTTTCTATCTGATGATATGTGATCTCACTGTTAGGTGACCCTCTGTATTGTCTGGTGATCATGCTTTTGTGTAATCGATAGTTTTGTCTGTTTTTTTATGTGTGCTTTGTTCGGTTAATCTCGTGGACTATGACTATTCCGTTGTATTCTTATCTGTTTATTGTTGACCTGCCATGTTTACATTCTGCCTATGCTACGGTTTAATTGGGTAAATGGTTCAACTTGTGACGTATGGCTTGTTAATTGTTGTCCTGCTATGTCCTTGTTTCATTCAATTATATTGTATGTTGTATTCCTACTTATTACGTGTGACTGCCATGTGTTGACTGTTGTTAGTACTTTCGCTGTCATGATACTGATTATGTTTTCAACTAAGGGCTTTTGACCTGTGTGATTTCCATGCTCACTTACTAATTAATTGCTTCCGCTTGCCTTAGATTTCTCTTTGACTTGTATGGCTTATGATTTCCTGAATTGATTGTATGCTGTATATGTTGTGTGGATATGACGTCTGCTATGCTTGATTATGTTTCATGTACTTGTATGCCTGGTTTGTATGTGCTTGTATGCTTGTCTTGATGCTTTGCTTTGCTTCGTTCTCCGTGTTATATGTGCTTCGGATATCTGTATAATTGTGTTCTGCAGGATCCTCATTGACTCATTGCTCTCATTTCGCTGCAACTTTGTTATCCGTTTCCTTTCGTTCATTTTGCATTTCATATTTTATTTAGCTTTCGTTTTGTTATATCTGTTCACTGGGCTTTTTAAGCTCAGCCGCATTTCTTTCCTGCGGCAGGTGTTAGGTTTGAAGATGGGCTTCGATGGGCTGAGATTTGGATTATCTGAGTGGACCAAACCTAGTTACCTTCTTATTTGGACTTATTTTGGCGGGCTTTTGTTTTGAGATTTCATTTTATCTTAGACATTTTGGATTTTGTAATTTCCCTTGTAAATCTTTGGTTATTATGACTTGGTACATTATTATTTAAAGACTTCCGCTTGAAAATTTTACTTGTATGTTCTGATATGACACCAAACTGTGACACTTCTACCCTTGTCGGGTTGGGGTGTTACACCCCCCCTAAAGCCCTAACCGAATTTTTTACTACCACTATGTATACAACACATTAAAACAATTTGGAACCCTAGTTTTGTTTGCCTCTTCTCTCTTTTCTTTTCTATTCGGCCGAACCTAATCTCTTGGTGTCGAGACTTTGTTCCCAACGAGCTAAGGTATAATCACGTTCTATTCGTCTCACTTTGATACGCCTAATGTTATTATATATTGTATCGTGTTTTGTTTTGAATCGAATCTTGTGTTTTTGGTCGAGCCATATGAAAACATAAACAACAAATATGAATCGGATCTAATATAATTAGAGAGCATGTAATGTAATATGTATTGTATGAATTCGTATTAATTATGTCGAGCCACTATAAAACCGAACCACATATATAGATGTTATCATGCCTAATAAATTCGTAACCCTAATTGGAATGGAACCCTAAGTGTAATAAATGGTCTAAACATGTGATTATAGTGGTTTTAATAAACCCTAAAACTGGACAACATCATATGTCGAATTTGTGTGTGTTATAGATCCCATTTTATAAGTGCAATAATCTGGGTTTTTGTTGGAAAAGTTTATTTTATGTCTTAGTAAAGTTTTCCAAGTGGTTTGGTCGGATTTGGAGTTGTCTAAGTCGTACTTTTGAATTTTACAAAATCAAGTGTCAAAGCTGAGAAAACGGGTCTGAAATTTGGTTGGATTGTTTGATTTTTCATTTTCAATCATAAGGAATTGGGAGCTCTCCTTTTACAGGATTGACATTTAGGATATAAATGAATTTCTGGGAGTTTTGGGAATTTTTCCAAGGTGTCTAAACAGGTCCAATAAGTGTAAACTTTTAAGGTATATTTTCTGATTACTTTCTGGACAGGTCTGGACTTGTGATTTTCCATAGGCCATTTGGCATGGATATAGAACCCACCAATTTTTGGAGACTCTTTTAACTCATGTGGGAACCACTGGGATTTTGCTTGATTTCATTTGAGCTAAGTAAGTATTTTATAAAAACCGCTAAAGTCTGGTCCGAATATGAGTTTAAGAAACTGAAAGATAAAATATGATATCAATAGGTAACACACTTACAAATGCATAAGAAGCTTGTAAAATGAGAATATACTTATAAATCTAAGAATGTTAATGCGATGAATCTGTTATAACTTTAATGATGCCAATAAGTATTAAATAAATCATAATTCGTGTAGATTCGTTGAAGGAGACGCGACGTTATATCTTCGTGATTCACTCGTTCGTTTGCTTTTCTCTCATTTACGTTAAGGTACAGATATTCTGACCTTTTCAGTAAAGGTTCCTCATGTTTTCCTTTCTTTGTCATTTCTCTTATGCTTATTAGGATTTCCTATGCCATTGCTATGAACCCTTCTGTTTGCTTGATCTGTTGCTTATCTGAACCTTCTGTTTTATTGAACCATGCAATATATGATTTGAACTGTATGTTATGAAGACTCTGATATGCACATTTGTTGAACCTTGCTATGTTTGATTATGAACTTCTGATTATGAACTTCTGATTATGAACATCAGATTATGAACTTCTGATTATGAATGTATGAACCTCTGATTTCTGAATATTTGGATGTGAACCTTATGATACGAGTTATCTGATATGTCATCTGCTGAACTTTGTGTTTGATTATGATCTGTGTCAATGATGACAATCTGTTTGACCTAAGTTAGTTTGACACCCGAGCCAAATATTTCACTAGTCATGGGGGTTCCATGTCCGTATCAGTGATGCACCTCTGATATGACTCTAGGGCAGTAGAGTGATGTTCTGCCACGTCCCTGGATGGTGGAGCATATTTTGTATATGTAGGAAGGGGCGTATGGATGCATCCTAGATCTGATCTGTTATCTGATATGATTTTTCTGGTGAATGATGTCGTGTGCAATACGCGTCTTCACAAATTCTGGGAGCTAGCTACTCCATTTGTTATTGAAGTCTCCCCTCATATTATATAAGGTATTCCGAGGTCACCCCTCCGAATACAATGGTTACTTATGATATGCTATGATCTGTTATGTTTCTGGGCTCGTGGTGGATGACTAAACCTTATCTGTAATTCTGTTTTATGAATTCTGTTTATGATTCGGTAGCTTCCAATGCTTCTATTTACAAGTCAGGTTTATTAGATGTTTATTGAAGGTGTTTATGCTTTTGTATATGATTATGTAACTACCGTATGCCATGCTAGGATAGGATTAAAATGTTTAAACATGATTCGTATATATGATATTATGTTAGTTTATCGTTACGTGAATGCGTTTGATCTGCGAGATGAATGTGCTAGTGTACAATTGAGTGTTTTGGAAGTTTAGTATGTATGATGGTTCAGTAAATTTTATAAACCTTCCCTATCGGTTAGTTATCTGTCTGCATATGTGACCTGCCATGTTAAAACTCTGCTGATGTTAAGATTCGATCTGAGAACTGGTTTAGCTTATGATATCTGTTCTGATAATTGCTAATGGCTATGTTACGTCTTTCGTCTATTTAGTTATAGTTTGTCAACTGTGTTTTCTGTCTGTATGTGTGACTGCCATGATTTGACTGCTATTCCGCTGCCACGATATTGGTTAAGTTATGAAATGTAATTACTTGATTTCAATGAAAGCCATGCTTAATTCCTAGAAATTGTTTCTGTTAGTTTGACATTTCGTTTGGCTTATATGTACTCAAAGTTTCTGATTTATTAAATGCTTGGTCATTTGATGTGTTTGCGTTTGTGTCATCAATATGCTATGTGTTTGCTCTTGATTGCTATTTGTTCTTCCGGATTTCTGTGTGTCTGTGTTTCCGCAGAATCCTCAATGATTCAGTATTCTCATTCCGTTGTGATTTCGTTATTCGTATCTTTTTTTTGTTTAGCTTTTGTTTCGTTATATCTGTTCACTGGGCTTTGTAAGCTCAGCCGCATTTTCTTTTCCTGCGGCAGGTTTTAAGCGTTCAAGATGAGCTTATGGGATGGCTGATCTGGGTTGAGAGTAGAATTGAGAGCAAGTTGTGACTATAGAGATCTTAGATTTATTTTGATTATTAAGTTATTATGTTTTTTTTTGATTATTTTGTAAAGACTTTCGCTTTTGTATAGTACTTAAAGTTATGATATGAAACTGTATTTGTGATATCTTTACCCTTGTCGGGTTGGGGTGTTACAATTATGGTATCAGAGATCTAGGTTTTAGGACCCTTAGGGCTTAGGCTATGACCTGTGAGGATTGGGTAGACATTAGGTTTCCGTCTGTTCAGATATCTTTTGATTCCTTTTGACTGTCGTTCCGATTTGACTCTGATATTCGTTTGTCTTCACTGTTTTGGCCTTTCTCTTTTCGCGTCAAACTTTGTTATTTTGCCTTCGTGTAACTATTTGTCGACCGTTAGATGGAGACTACCCGTGGAGCCGAAGTTGATGGTGCCGATCCTGCGTTGCTGCAACAGTCCCTGTGCTGGAGAGGTTCGTGAAGCAGAAGCCACGCCCGACTGCCGTGCTGCTGGAGACATCAGGATGCTGCTGGAGGAAGCTGGACGAATCAACCAAAGACGCAACGATGAAGACATGATTCAACCGGTGGCTGGGAAGGTTCATCTACTTCATATGATTTGGGCGCGACTTGTGATATTCTGATTCGTTTGTCATGTGTTTTGTGACGATTTGATATTCTGCTAAGTGATTCTGATCCGTGTTGCTTTTCTCTGATTTGTTCGGAACTCGGTTTGAATCGTGAAGTTTATCATCTGGCATTTTGTTAATATCCCAGTTTTCTGTTGGATCGTCAGTAATGAGTCACGAGGAACCGTTTTATGCTAGTTGGTGGCCTCCTTTCATTGTGATATGGTAAGTTGTCTGATGTGTTATATGCTGCATGAATGTGTATCTGGTCTGTTTTGGTATGTTACTTGTTACCTATATGTTATCCGTTTTGTTCTGATATTAGTTATGTGGTTTTGTCATGACCCGAGACAGAATATGATGATAATGAGGACTTGTTATGTGATGCAAGTATTATGACGCCTGATCAACGTGATAATACCGAGATCATATAATTTGAACTTATTGAAATCATATGACGTCTGGGGAAATGCCTGTGGTTGATACGTGAATGGACTTTGACTTGTATCTGTTATCTGGCACTCCTCATGTTTGTTAGAAAGTCTGTACCTAATGGTGAGATTTTCGTCGATATCTGTTACGTGTAAGTTTTGTGTTCCTTAGACCGATATTGTTATGATTTGTGTGAACTATGGATTGCTATGTTTGCTCTAAATGTGTACGTCTCCGTGTACCCTTATTGTGATCATTGGATATTTCGTGAAGTGTTTGAAGAACATTAGATCCTTTTAGTTTGATTATCTGCGACTAGTGAGACCGTTAGAATTCGTTCTGCCTATGCATATGATTGTTTTCACCCTTAGATATCTGAATAAGTTAGAATCTGTCGTTTGGTTTTCTGCATCTCATCTGTTTTCTGCCAATACGTTTATAAGTATATGATTATCTGTTATAAGTATTTGATTATTGGTTCGATTTCCGAAAAGTATGAGTTTGAATATTCTGATAAGAATCCGTTTGTTCTGAAATAAGATTCGTGTTTGCTTTATTTCCTTGAAATTCTGAAATCCGGTTTGTTTTCTGTCCTGTTCCGTCTTGTTCAATTTCGAGGACGAAATTTTCTTTTTAGAAGGGGAGAGTTGTAAAACCCTAAAAATATAAACGCATAATAAAGACTAAAATACCCTTGGAATCGAAATTTATAGAATACATACAAGACATTTATAATCATTTAACGAAATTAAAAACTTAACTTATATATAATTAAAACTTAACTAATATGTGTACGTGATCGACATTGTACGACGAAAAGTTAAACGTCTCGCTAAATAGTTGGGCCATTCGTTTGGGCCTTGTTTCTGTTAATGGTGAACCAAGTTGGGCCGTTTGTTTTGGTGAGATGGACTCAAGCCGAGAGCCATTTGGGCCGAGTGTTTTGTTCGGTTGGACAATGGAGCCGAGAAGCCCAAGATGGGTGTTTGTTGTGTTCGATTGGATCAAGAGGCCGAAGCCCACACCCCCCTAAAGCCCTAACCGAATTTTTTACTACCACTATATATACAACACATTAAAACAATTTGGAACCCTAGTTTTGTTTGCCTCTTCTCTCTTTTCTTTTCTATTCGGCCGAACCTAATCTCTTGGTGTCGAGACTTTGTTCCCAACGAGCTAAGGTATAATCACGTTCTATTCGTCTCACTTTGATACGCCTAATGTTATTATATATTGTATCGTGTTTTGTTTTGAATCGAATCATGTGTTTTTGGTCGAGCCATATGAAAACATAAACAACAAATATGAATCGGATCTAATATAATTAGAGAGCATGTAATGTAATATGTATTGTATGAATTCGTATTAATTATGTCGAGCCACTATAAAACCGAACCACATATATAGATGTTATCATGCCTAATAAATTCGAAACCCTAATTGGAATGGAACCCAAAGTGTAATAAATGGTCTAAACATGTGATTATAGTGGTTTTAATAAACCCTAAAACTGGACAGCATCATATGTCGAATTTGTCTGTGTTATAGATCCAATTTTATAAGTGAAATAATCTGGGTTTTTGTTGGAAAAGTTTATTTTATGTCTTAGTAAAGTTTTCCAAGTGGTTTGGTCGGATTTGGAGTTGTCTAAGTC
This sequence comes from Chrysanthemum seticuspe, assembly GCA_019973895.1. Classification (NCBI taxonomy): domain Eukaryota; kingdom Viridiplantae; phylum Streptophyta; class Magnoliopsida; order Asterales; family Asteraceae; genus Chrysanthemum; species Chrysanthemum seticuspe. The sequence goes on from BPTQ01000009.1 coordinate 243,465,619, forward strand.
GTATTTTTGAATTTTACAAAATCAAGTGTCAAAGCTGAGAAAAAGGGTCTGAAATTTGGTTGGATTGTTTGATTTTTCATTTTCAAACCATAAGGAATTGGGAGCTCTCCTTTTACATGATTGACATTTAGGATATAAATGAATTTCTGGGAGTTTTGGGAATTTTTCCAAGGTGTCTAAACAGGTCCAATAAGTGTAAACTTTTAAGGTGTATTTTCTGATTACTTTCTGGACAGGTCTGGACTTGTGATTTTCCATAGGCCATTTGGCATAGATATAGAACCCACCAATTTTTGGAGACTCTTTTAACTCATGTGGGAACCACTGGGATTTTGCTTGATTTCATTTGAGCTAAGTAAGTATTTTATAAAAATCGCTAAAGTCTGGTCCGAATATGAGTTTAAGAAACTGAAAGATAAAATATGATATCAATAGGTAACACACTTACAAATGCATAAGAAGCTTGTAAAATGAGAATATACTTATAACTCTAAGAATGTTAATGCGATGAATCCGTTATAACTTTAATGATGCCAATAAGTATTAAATAAATCATAATTCGTGTAGATTCGTTGAAGGAGACGCGACGTTATATCTTCGTGATTCACTCGTTCGTTTGATTTTCTCTCATTTGCGTTAAGGTACAGATATTCTGACCTTTTCAGTAAAGGTTCCTCATGTTTTCCTTTCTTTGTCATTTATCTTATGCTTATTAGGATTTCCTATGCCATTGCTATGAACCCTTCTGTTTGCTTGATCTGTTGCTTATCTGAACCTTCTGTTTTATTGAACCATGCAATATCTGATTTGAACTGTATGTTATGAAGACTCTGATATGCACATTTGTTGAACCTTGCTATGTTTGATTATGAACTTCTGATTATGAACTTCTGATTATGAACATCAGATTATGAACTTCTGATTATGAATGTATGAACCTCTGATTTCTGAATATTTGGATGTGAACCTTATGATATGAGTTATCTGATATGTCATCTGCTGAACTTTGTGTTTGATTATGATCTGTGTCAATGATGACAATCTGTTTGACCTAAGTTAGTTTGACACCCGAGCCAAATATTTCACTAGTCATGGGGGTTCCATGTCCGTATCAGTGATGCACCTCTGATATGACTCTAGGGCAGTAGAGTGATGTTCTGCCACGTCCCTGGATGGTGGAGCATATTTTGTATATGTAGGAAGGGGCGTATGGATGCATCCTAGATCTGATCTGTTATCTGATATGATTTTTATGGTGAATGATGTCGTGTGCAATACGCGTCTTCACAAATTCTGGGAGCTAGCTACTCCATTTGTTATTGAAGTCTCCCCTCATATTATATAAGGTATTCCGAGGTCACCCCTCCGAATACAATGGTTACTTATGATATGCTATGATCTGTTATGTTTCTTGGCTCGTGGTGGATGACTAAACCTTATCTGTAATTCTGTTTTATGAATTCTGTTTATGATTCGGTAGCTTCCAATGCTTCTATTTACAAGTCAGGTTTATTAGATGTTTATTGAAGGTGTTTATGCTTTTGTATATGATTATGTAACTACCGTATGCCATGCTAGGATAGGATTAAAATGTTTAAACATGATTCGTATATATGATATTATGTTAGTTTATCGTTACGTGAATGCGTTTGATCTGCGAGATGAATGTGCTAGTGTACAATTGAGTGTTTTGGAAGTTTAGTATGTATGATGGTTCAGTAAATTTTATAAACCTTCCCTATCGGTTAGTTATCTGTCTGCATATGTGACCTGCCATGTTAAAACTCTGCTGATGTTAAGATTCGATCTGAGAACTGGTTTAGCTTATGATATCTGTTCTGATAATTGCTAATGGCTATGTTACGTCTTTCGTCTATTTAGTTATAGTTTGTCTACTGTGTTTTCTGTCTGTATGTGTGACTGCCATGATTTGACTGCTATTCCGCTGCCACGATATTGGTTAAGTTATGAAATGTAATTACTTGATTTGAATGAAAGCCATGCTTAATTCCTAGAAATTGTTTCTGTTAGTTTGACATTTCGTTTGGCTTATATGTACTCGAAGTTTCTGATTTATTAAATGCTTGGTCATTTGATGTGTTTGCGTTTGTGTCATCAATATGCTATGTGTTTGCTCTTGATTGCTATTTGTTCTTCCGGATTTCTGTGTGTCTGTGTTTCCGCAGAATCCTCAATGATTCAGTATTCTCATTCCGTTGTGATTTCGTTATTCGTATCTTTGTTTTGTTTAGCTTTTGTTTCGTTATATCTGTTCACTGGGCTTTGTAAGCTCAGCCGCATTTTCTTTTCCTGCGGCTCCTTTTGTGAAAAATCACCATCCAAATCATGTAACATGTCATTCAAATTATTAAGATCATTATTAATTGGCAAATCATTGTTATTACATTCACAAACTGACGTGTTACTAGCAACTCCTTCTTCACCATGAAAATCCAAACAAGTGTACCCTCTCGTAAACCCATCTCTTATTAAATGGTTTTTAACATCTTTAGCGCTCTCATATAATACACCATTTCTACATTTCTTACAAGGACAAAAAAATTTCATCTTTTCCGCTCATCACCCGATCATCCTCAGCAGCTTTCATGAAATCAGACAACTTTTCCATGTATTCGGTGGTAGCTCGCTTTATATTGTACATCCATGTATAACGATCCATCTGTAACACAATCATAAGATATACAATAAGATGTATGCATCTATGATTACGTACGATTTTGTTTTCGTTTGGTCAATCCTAACCCACTTTTATAACACATTGTCTCATATGTGAATGCTTATTATTAGATTGAGTATTATTTAAAATAAATCGACAGCATTTCCCCTTAACTCCCCAAGTATACGTATATGTGCATACCCGTAGGAGTAAGGGAAAAATGCTATCGATTTTTTTCTAAAACAACACTCAATCCAATAATAAGCATTCAAATCCTAAATGAAACAATATGTTATAAAAGTAGCCCCAAATGGGGACAATCCAAGATTAACCTCTAATAGGTTAATATCGGACGGGTGTTAAACTATATATTGATCTATGTTTCTCTTAGTTTTACTACATGGATGTTTAAAAAAAATATGTGTTTGCTTAAAAGTAATTGAAAACAATACCTTACTCTAACGAATCGTAAGTCAAGTTATCCTAAAAATATTTTGTTCGGCATACATGATCTCCGCAAATGACCCTACATATAAATGAAGATTCAAAGAATTGAATTAGCTTCAAAACTCTAAGAAAATAAAATAGTAATCTATATTAGTAAATTAAAACTTGATAAATAAGATGCATTTAATACTTTTGATGATGAATAAGATGCATTTAATAGATATGAAATTTGTGTTTGAAAATTAAAAAGAAGTTGAGTGGGTGGTTGTTTGTTTAAAATGGCATTGAATGTGTGTTAGAATGCATTTACGTGTTTTTTGTGTATAAATTCGTCAACTGTCTTCTGCTCCAACGGTAAGAATTCAAATGTCTATCGAGACCGGTTTTTAAATCCTAAAACCGGTCCTCATTTTACTTTCTATAGCCCGGTTTTTATAAAAATAACCGGTCTATGTTTGTTTCCTGAATCAAGACCGTTGTGCTTGGTAAGAACCGGTCCATTTACTTTTGGAGGGGTGGATTTTGGGTTTTCAGACCCGTTTCTTTAGTATCTGGTCTCCATATGGGGGTCTTGATGCTTCTTTTTGTAGTAGTGTCGATTACCATATAAGCTTATAAAAAGTTAAATATATATAATGGAGATAGAATTTGGCTAAAGATTTCCAATACATCTTGAAAAATATAATATGAAACTGGCTTGTTTTTAATTTTTTTGACTTAACTGAAAATTTCTCATAGGCAATTTTATTCCCAACGTTTATATCACTTTCTTCAACTGATTAGTGTTCAATTCGAGCCCCTTTTTCTTTATCATCTTATCTAAGGTTGGTAATCTAGTACACTGTGATGTTGTTACGATTTCAAATAACGAATGATTGACTTCTTTTTGTGTTGCGATGACTATTTTAATTTTATAATATTTTACTATAACTTTTTTTTCTTATCAGTTGTACACTCTTGTTCTAAGTGAAGGCCATGTATTTCTGGCTAGTATTACATATCATGGTAGTGGCTATTTGAGAATTGTGATTGAAGCAATTAAAAAAACGCGATTTTTTTGTGCAGGTTATTAACTAGCTGCAGAAGTGTCACATCTTAGAGAACTAAAATCATAGATCCTTTAGAATTCTTCAATAATCACTTTTTTTACATTCTATTCCCAATCTTCATTGCTAGCAAAAAAAACTCGAACATTTTCTATAATAAAATATTAATTAGGACAGAATATTTACAGACAGACAATTATGCATTGAATATCATTTGTAATACATCACAATATTGTGCAATCTTTCGTAACATTGAAAAGTTATAAAAGAAAAATTTTAAGAATACAAGAATATACAGGAAAAAACACTTACCTATTACTCCGTGGTGAAATATTATGTAGAATAGTGAAGAGAGATTAAAAAAATTAAGAGTGGAAAAAAGACATTGATATGTGATGATATTAGAGCGGAGGGTGTGGAGGGTGTGGGATCGTTATCCCTCGCCGTAGGCTTATCTGGCACTTCGCCGTGGGCCGCCGCCACACCGGCGTCCTTCGCCATGGCTCACCATGGTGATGACGAAGGCACAAATCTGACAAACCCACAAGTTAACCAACGGATATATTTGAAAATCAAAATATATCCGTTATTAACGAATACAACTCTTTTTTTTTTTAAACTCACCACCAATATTAATAACATATCATATCCACCATTTTTATCATCTTTATCTCCTCCATCTTCAATCAAAATACTAAACCATTTCAATCAATATAAACATGAGTTACACGAATGAATCATCTTATTCCGGTGAAAGTGACATTGAAGAGTTAGCGGACCTAGAAATGTTTATTCAAGAGTTTGAGGCAGAGCAAACGTTGCAAAAACAAGAAGCCGGTCCTTCAAACCATCATCGATACGTCCCCCGTGAACGTGAAGTTGCTGAAGCACGTCTACCTGCTGACTATTTTGGTCACAACCCAAAATATACGGATGATAATTTTAGGGTATTATCTAGCTGACGGAATTTACCCGGAGTGGGCATCTTTTGTCAAGTCATTTACAGTTGCAAGTAACCAAAAAAATGTCGCATTCAAAGCGAAATAAGAAAGTGCTCGAAAAGATATCAAAAAAGCTTTTGGTGTCCTCCAAGGACGTTGGCATATCAGTGCCCAACCGGCGCGGCAATTTACTATTGGCAAGTTACGGAGAATCATGTACTCGTGCATCATATTGCATATATAACATGATTTTGAAAGATCAACAATTTGCGATATCCGACATTGCTGAAACGTATATTTCTCCGAGACCAAATTTACAACAGACATGGATTGAAAGTTGCGAATTGCAAAAGAAAAAAACAAAGAACTACATGATAAACGTAACACACGCAAAGCTTCAACGATGTCTCATCGAGCATGTTTGGCAACAACTTCAATGGGAATAATTTCAACAACAGAATCCAAATAATTAGTTTCGTTATAATTTGATGTATTTCTTAAGTTGCGTATGTTTCTTTTACCGTATCTTTATTTTACGTTTCGTATGTTTTTTATTATGTTATGTATTGTATTTTTATTTTTAATGAAATGAATTTAGTTTATTTAGAAAATTGAATAAAAAAATAAAGTGGTAGTGGTGGGCCCCAAATGAAGAGGTTGATGTTTATTATGAGGGAGGGGGGGTTTGTTGTAGTTAGTTGTGGAGATTTGTTATGCTGATGTGGCGCTGAGGTGGCAGTGATGAAGAGGTTATGCTCCATCACCACACCCACCCCGCTTAGGAATGAGATTCTACTTGGGAAATCTGAACATTTGTGGGAGAATGATTTCGTAATGTATCGTGGTTGCCAGGTCATTTTTCATACTATGCCGCAGAAATTACAATGGAGAAAGAAGTCCCAGAAACTGGTTGAAAAGGTTGGTGGCGTAAGGGTAATCTTGGCATTTAGAAGAAAAAAAATCATATTTATAACAATATGTCAAAAAAAAATGAGTTAAGTTAAAAGTAAGTGGCATAGCAGGTCGCAGAAATGCAAATTTCCATAAGATAAGGAAAGTTTTGTTATTCATTAACTTAATCAAAACATGTAGGATGAGCACAAAGTCTGCATAAGGTATCATCTACGGAAATGTGGACATGGTGTATCCAACACACCGGAAAAAAGCTGAATCAACGATTGGTTGTCGTGCTTTGTTACTTACGAGACTGGCACTGGTCCGCCGCGTTGCGGGCGGGCGAATTTTTTAGCCGAGGTGATTGTGCATTAATAAATAGTAGGGCAAATCACCTAGAAATGTAGTTAACTTGCAACTTTTTCTCATTGTATGTAGCATTCTTTTTTTTTTTCTCATTCTGTCAATAAACTTCTATCGTTAGTCCTCTGTGTGTACCCGTTACCAAAAATACATGCATCGTTAGTCCTTTATGCTAACGACCGTTAATAAATAACTTAAAATTTGGTTATCTTACGCTAAACTTGCGTCATTGGTCCTTTATAGTAACAATCGTTAAAAAATAACTTAAAATTTGGTTTTCTTACGTTTCCGTCCTTTTTTTTCACGTTTTCGTACGTTTTTACACGTTTTCGTTCGTTTTAACACGCTTTCGTCCGTTTTTTCATGTTTTTATCCGTTTTTACACGTTTTCATTCGTTTTTACACGTTTTCGTCTGTTTTTCACACTTTCGCCCGTTTTTGCAGATTTTCATTCGCTTTACACGTCTTCGTCCGTTTTTACGCGTTTTCTTCCGTTTTTTCACATCTTCATGCGTTTTTACACGTTTTCATCCGTTTTAACACATTTTCGTCTGTTTATGCAGGCTTTCATCCCTTCTTACACGTTTTCGTCCGTTCTAACACGTTTTCGTCCGTTTTTTCACGTTTTCGTCCGTTTTTACATGTTTTCATCCGTTTTTACACGTTTTCGTCCGTTTTTCACGTTTTCGTCCGTCTTTACACGTTTTGGTCCGTTTTAACACGCTTTCATCAGTTTTTTCACGTTTTCATCCGTTTTACACGTTTACATCCGTTTTTGCACGTTTTCATCTGTTTTTACACACTTTTGTCCGTTCTAACACGTTTTCGTCTGTTTTTTCACGTTTCCATCCGTTTTTACACATTTTTCCTCTTTGTTAAAAACGGATGGAAACGTGAAAAAACGTGTAAAAACGGATGAAAACGTGAAAAAACAGACGAAAACGTGTTAGAACGAACAAAAATGTGTAAAAACATATGAAAACGTGCAAAACGGATGTAAATGTGTAAAACGGATGAAAACGTGAAAAAACTTATGAAAGTGTGTTAAAACGGACCAAAACGTGTAAAGACGGACGAAAACGTGTAAAAACGGATGAAAACATGTAAAAACGGACGAAAACGTGTTAGAACGGACGAAAACAAGTAAGAAGGGATGAAAGCGTGCATAAATGGACGAAAATGTGTTAAAACGGATGAAAACGTGTAAAAACGCATGAAAATATGAAAAAACGGAAGAAAACGTGTAAAAACGGACGAATATGTGTAAAAACGATAGAAAATGTGCAAATACGGGAGAAAATGTGTAAAAACAGATGAAAACGTGTAAAAACATATGAAAACGTGAAAAAATGAACGAAAACTTGAAAAAGCGGATGAAAGCGTGTAAAAACGTATGAAAGCGTGAAAAAACGGACGAAAGCTTGTTAAAACGAACAAAAACGTGTAAAAACGGACGAAAACGTGAAAAAACGGACGGAAACGTAAGAAAACCAAATTTTAAGTTAATTTTTAACGATTGTTACTATAAAGGACCAACGACGCAAGTTTTGCGTAAGATAACTAAATTTTAATTTATTTATTAACGGTCGTTACCATAAAGGACTAACGATGCAGGTTTTTTTGGTAACGGGTACACACAAAGGACTAACGATAGAAGTTTATTGACAGAATGAGAAAAAAAAAAAAGAATGCTACATACAATGAGAAAAAGTGGCAAGTTAACTACATTTCTAGGTGATTTGCCCTTTGAAAAAATATTTTTGAGAGTAAACATTACTCACTTTTAACTTTTTAATTTTTTTAAAAAACGTATGCATGCCTTATATACAGTATAGATTATAACAATTTTAAAATTATATTTGTTATGTTTGGCACATGAGACTATGTAGAGATTATGCTTATTTTTTTTAAAAATAATCTACTTAAAAATAATCTTTGTTTGGCAGACATAACTTATACGAGATTATAAAAAATAATAATCTTTCATAAGCTCTGAAAATAAAATGTTACTTCGAGTATGTTTGGTAAAAATAGATTGTGTTGATGCTGGTGCTGGTGTTGTTGCTGATGCTGGTACTGTTGCTTAAAAAATTATAAAAAAAAAAATATTATTTTTATAAGCTACATGAAGTAACCTTTTATTTTCTGAGATTATGGAAAATTATTTTTTTTATAATCTCTTATAAGTTATGTTTGCCAAGCAAAGATTATTTTTTAAGTAGCTTATTTTTTGAAAAAATAAGCATAATCTCTTTATAATCTTATGTGTCAAACATAGCCGAACATGTAGCTTATAAAATAATCTCTTTTTATAAAAAATTTTCAGCAACAGCAATAGCAATAACAACAGCACAATCTATTTTTGACAAACATACCTATTATGTTTTTCACCGACCAAACATGTGACCACTCTTCTTCATCGTA